>AWOL01S0179292.1:2342-43060 GCA_000715115.1 Nicotiana otophora
CAAAATAAAATTACGAAGTCAGTAAATAATAGTATTATTTATAAGTATAGACAAATTGAAGAATGTGAATAATAGAAGGCTTCTCTCTTTAGACTTTTAATGAATTCAAAATTACAACTTAATAGAAAAATAAAGGTATTTTAATTATAAGTAAAATACTAAATGGGAAAAGTAATCAAATATAGTAGTAGAATAAAATGTACGAAAAGAGAAAATAAATATAATATTAGGATATTTATAACTTGAATTAATTGATAAAACTCTAAAAATCTATTGATAACTTTAGACAATTAAAGAATTTTTAATAGTAGACAAAGATTTGATATTATTTCGATGAATTCTGTGCCAAGTGTCAGTTTAAATTTTTAGGATAAAACTCCAACAAAAATTTCAAAATTATTTTATTACAGAAGGTAGAAAATTAAAATAAAAAAAATTAAACATGCCAATTTTAAAAAATATTAATGTTTCCTCCCTCGTTTAAGAAAAATTAATACTTCCTTTCGCATTTGTTTGGCAGTTTTTTTGATTTCTTTATTACATCTTTCAATGCTAAAAGAAATTAATATTTTCTCCCACGTTTTCTTGTGCTGCAATTTGTAATTTATTTATATATTTAATATTTGTTTTTTTGCCTCTCTACCTTCATTAGGTAGGGGTAAGGTCTACGCAAACTACCCTTCCCAGACCCTACCTGTTGGGAATATACTGGGTCTGTTGTTGTTGTTGTACTTAATATTTGTTTTTTTGCCTCTCTACCTTCATTAGGTAGGGGTAAGGTCTACGCAAACTACCCTTCCCAGACCCTACCTGTTGGGAATATACTGGGTCTGTTGTTGTTGTTGTACTTAATATTTGTTTTTTTGCCTCTCTACCTTCATTAGGTAGGGGTAAGGTCTACGCAAACTACCCTTCCCAGACCCTACCTGTTGGGAATATACTGGGTCTGTTGTTGTTGTTGTACTTAATATTTGTTTTTTTGCCTCTCTACCTTCATTAGGTAGGGGTAAGGTCTACGCAAACTACCCTTCCCAGACCCTACCTGTTGGGAATATACTGGGTCTGTTGTTGTTGTTGTACTTAATATTTGTTTTTACATAGAAACAAGATAAAAACGAAGAAAAAAAATAAATGACCCGAAAATTCAACCCCACAACTGATGTCTTCTCAAATGTGGGTTTGGAACAACAATTCTTACCTGCCTCTATAATTGGTGATTATTATCCACGTTCTCCTATGCAAATAATTATTTATGCGATTTTTTCTTTCAAGTATCCACATTAAGCCAAGTGTCAGCCTAATAATAAGTCACTTGTCATTGCTTAAGACAATTGGCAATATTAGGATAAGATAAATAAATAATTTAGTGCGGTTAATTTAGCTAATATAGTTGTGAAATGCGGCGTTTCTAATTACATTAGACTTGGAATTTATTTTTTTTAAAATTTTTGTTGCTAAGTTATGTGGAAGTTTGATGTAATTTTGTAACTATCAACACTATTAATTATATTATAATTGATCTATTTTCATATTGTTGCACCAACATTTATCAGTGACGGGTTTATATAATAATGTTGTCTACTATTTCATGAAGAAAACAAAAAGATGATAAATACTTTTAAATAATTTTAAATGCAATCTTTATCCTGATTTTTGTTTTTCAATTTCTTCAGGTACTTAAATAATAAAATTGTAATTCAAAAAATAATAGTAGAATTTGGATAGACTTGAATGTATAAATATCCAGTGCATTTACATGTTAATAATAATATCATTTACATGCTTCTTTGTGTGTATCGTATTTATCAAGTAATTTTTTCTTATGAAAAATTATATTTAATATTCTCCGCGCAACGTGCGGGGTATGAATACTAGTTTCGTTGGAAGCAGTGGCATGTTCGTTTTTGTTATTTTCTTTTTCTGGGTTCATTTTGGGGTTGTTTTATTAAGCTTCTCTAAACTGGCTAGTAGCTTCTGCAATCTTCAGGCTGTACATTAAGTGCGCTTAAGAACATATACTTTTTCCTTTATCCTCCATTTATTATAATCAGCTAGAGGACCAGATAGTGATGCTTTAGTGGTCATGAAAATGATCCCATTTAAGCTATTTTTAGTTAATATATGTCATAACTAATGAAGTGCACATGCGACTGAATTATTTAGAAAAAGAAGTAATAAATTGCCCATGTAACGGTGGTGGAATAATGAGAGCTTATCTGACTTTTCTTCACATCTGCGATGATGTTCTTTTGTTTGATTAGGTTCTTGCTGGAAGCTATTTCTCTGTGGCTGGAGCTCTTATTGGTATTTTAAAACCTGGAAGGATGAGCATGTTTGGCACACTACTTGTTGTTTGGGGCCTTATTAAGGAAGGGATACTTAACAAGCCAACAAAAGTAGATCCTTCCAAGGCAGTGTATGTCTACCCAACAATGTTACTAGCCTTGGTTTGTTCTTTCATGTCTGTCAAGTATGATATAAAAAAAGTGTCAAGAGGTGGCCCAGCAAGACCTGTTGCAAAACCTCTCCAAAGTTCTTCAAAAGCTAAGCTGAAATGAGCATGACTTTTATGCTTTTGACGTGATACAAGCACACCATGCATATCCCCTCTTTTTGTCTAGCATAGTTCTTTACTGCTTATGTAGTGCAGAGGTTTTAGTCCTTTCGTTCGTTTTTCCTGAGAAATGTATGTTCGAATTGATGAAGTGTCTGGACCTGTAATGTACTTACTGTATTACTGTAATACATATGAAGAAATTCAGAGGGTTTTTATGTGTTGCGGCCAAACGCACACGCAAGTATACGCGGTTGACAAGTAATAAAGAGTGAGTAGAGTATCGTTCCCATAAGAATTTATGATTACTATCAATTAAATTAAAATAAAATAATTCATCTATTCAAGTCATTTTCTAAAATGATTATTTAACTATAACTAATCTAGAGTAGTAAACTAAGAAATTAAAGAAAATAAGTCGGTAAGCTTAGAGACTAATTCAATGAGAGAAAATATTCCAAGGTTATGGTTAAGCTAACAAACCTGTTGAGTCTTCAAGTTAATTTGTCTAATTAATTTAATTAGTTTATTGATTGACAATGTTGATATTACTTGTGTTACGACCTCAAAATTTCACCTTAGGAATCGTGATGACACGTAGTCTCTATAACTATGTAAGCCTATCACACAATATCCCCAGACATGATATAGTAATTTAATATTAAATAAAACTGAGACAAATGGCCCAAAACATAGCCAATAACATAATACAACTTTCGTAATCCCAAAACCTGGTAATACGAAGTCCTAAGCTCTACGGAGAGTATACAAGATATTCCAAAGTACAATACTATTTTGGATTGCAATTAAACAATAGCATAAATGAAGTAAGAGGGTGACTCCGAGGCTTGCGAACGGAACAACATGTATACCTTGTGGTTTGAAGTCTCCAACCGCACAAGCACTGCTCTCAAAACCAACACGATCTGAAGTTCCTGGATTTATACAAAAATGTATAAAAGCGTAGTATGAGTATACCGCAGCGGTGCCCAGTAAGTATCAAGACTAACCTCAGTGGAGTAGTGACGAGGTACAAGTCAAGACACTCACAAGACATGAAAACATGTGCAGAATATTAATATAACGCTAACAATGTAAAGTAAAGGCAATAAAAGTAAACATGTGATAAACAACAAAATAATCAAAATACAGTTAAAATACAAGTGAAATAAATTAAGGAAAGCAATAACAATTCAAATAATAAAGCCGTTCCAATACTGAATTTACAACAAGAATCACCCCGAGGTACCACACCTCATAACCACAAATCATAAGTTACAAATCACAACTCTTATACACATGGCACCTCATGCCCTCATTATCAATTACTTTCGCACAACAAAGATCTCGTGCCACCACATATATCGTATCCGTGTCAATTACAAATAAATGTTCAAAAAGGTTATTTAAATAAAGTAAAGCATGATATCAATAAATATAAAGTGAAGCATCAAATGAGATAATGAGTTTATTTTAAGAATCAAATAAAGTAAAGCATCAAATTAGATAATACATTTATTTTAAGAATCAAATAAAGTAAAGCATGATAACAATATCTTTATTTTAATCTATTATGTTACCAACAACTCAACAGAAAATGAGATAATAACTCCACGTAAATAAATCCATCTTAATAACCAATTCATCACGTAACAACATATTAGCACATTAAAACAACGCAAAAAATCGCGTAAAATGCATGACACACACAAGAAGTCACAAACCGTTCCAACACAAAAATAACAATAAGAGTCACCCCGAGGTACCGCACCTCATAATCACACTACACAAGTCACAAATTACAAATCTTCCTTATAACGCCACGTGAGCCTTACATTTTAAAAACCTTTTTCCCGAAATAGTTTCAATCGCTTTAGCCCCCTTACTCGCTGCATGCGCATCAATATCACCATCTTTATGCCGCCGCATGCGCATGCGTATCTCATCACAACACAATTATCAACTCATACCACACGTGCTCATATGCCATAACATTGCCAAAATAACATTACTAATGTCACAAAAATACATAGCCCACGGCTCAACAACAATGTGTACAGAAATTTCAACAACACAATAAAACGGAAAGAATAAACTCAACAATAAAAGATATTCCATGAAATAACAACTTCAATTAAATGCATATTACCTAAGAGTCTAAACCGGTCATTTATCACACATAAATCCGTGCACACACTCGTCACCTCATGTACGCATCTTTCACATAATTCAAATAATAAAATTAGACCAAATCCTACGGGAAGTTCCCCCACACAAAGTTAGGCAAGATACTTACCTCAATTAGACCAAATCAACAATTAAAGATACCTTTTCCTTTAAAATTCACCTCCGCTCGGCTCAAATCTAGCAAAATATAATTTAATATTATAAAAAAATGCAAGATAAAAAAGTCAACTCAAAAAGTCAACTAATGCGAGCACCCAGAATCCGACAAAACTCACAAATTTTGAACACCCATTCCGATACGAGTCCAACCATACCAATATCATCCAATTCCGACCTTAAATCGGCCTTCATATCATCCATTTATGTTTTAGAAATTTTTTTACTAAAATCCCTAATTTCTTCAATTCAAATAATTAATCAAATAGTAAAATCAAGGTTGGAATCATGAAATATAAATAAATCCGAGTAAAAAATACTTATCCCAATCCGAGTAAAGGAAAGAGGGATGATAGTTATGAGAGAATGGCGGATCCATCCTTTGCCCCAGTGTGTTCCAGCATTTTCTTGTATCTTGTTGGTCCTGCATTCAGAGAAAAATTCTGAGCAGGGTGGGGGTTGTTGGTTTGTGTCGACCATAGTCTTGGTTTTGCCCCGGTCTTGATGAGGTCAAGTCGTGAAGTTCGGTAGGTGGAACAGATTATGACATTTTTAGAAAACATTTTGAAAATATTTTATTTTATGACAAATGTTGTCGTTCCAGATTATGACATGTTTAGGAAGTTCTTCATAAGCGGACGTTATTTCTGGAAGACTCTGTCCCGTTGATGTCGATCCTCCAAGATGCTTATGACGACATGGCTTCTTGCCGCTACGATTGTATCCTAATCTAAACTAATGCGTTACAGAGGTTTCCTAGGGTTATGACCGAACCTTTTCAGGTTACCTACGTATCCGAAATGGAATCAGGTCCAAACGTAGTTCAATTACAATAGATGCAAAATGATGAGATTGAAAATGAAGTGGCCGAGTCTGACTCAGACTGCCTACGTATCAAAATAGAATCAGGCCAGAACATAGTTCAATTACAAAAGATGACTGAATCCAATGGGGATTGCCTACGTATTCCTTCCAAAGGAAATCAAGTCATGGCGTAGTTCTGAGTACATACAAAATGGCATTTGGATTTCCTATTACAAAAGAAGAGGGGAGAGAGAGACCGGACCCTGCGTGGGTTGCCTACGATCCCTCTGTGGGAAGTTAGGTCAAGCATAGTTCTGTTACAACCAAAACCCAACTCTACTGTCTTCAAATATATTATCTCTTGATTGCGTCTGAGTTGATAGGCTTCTGCTGACTCTTCCGTCCATCTCTGCCAAGATCAGAGCTCCTCCTGACAACACTCGGTGGATCACATAAGGACCTTGCCAATTTGGCGCAAACTTTCCTTTGTCTTCTTCTTGATGAGGGAATATTTTCTTCTAAACCAACTGCCCCAGTGTAAATTGGCGTGGTTTCACCCTTTTGTTTAATGCATTGGCCATCCTATTTTGATACAATTGACAATGGCATACTGCCTCCATTCACTTCTCGTCAATGAGCATGAGTTGCTCCTGCCTGATCCGTATCCATTATGCGTCATCTAACTTGGCTTCTAGAATTAATCTTAAGGATGGTATCTCGACTTCTGCAGGTATCACAACTTCAGTTCCATATACCAACATGTATGGCGTTGCCCCAGTAGATCTCCTCATGGTGGTCCAATAACCCTGTAAGCCAAAGGATAATTTCTTGTTCCATTGCCTATGATTGTCCACTATCTTTCGTAGAATCCTTTTGATGTTTATGTTGGCTGCTTCAATTGCTCCATTCATTTGTGGTCTATAGGTTGTAAAGTTATGGTGGACAATTCTAAACTTCTCGCAAAATTTTCTCATAAGATCACTATTGAGATTAGCTGCATTGTCAGTGATGATTGACTCGGGTATCCCAACCGACAGACTATGTTGTTACGAATGAAATATGCCATTACTTTCTTCGTGACGACCTTGTATGTAGAAGCTTCGACCCATTTGGTAAAGTTATCAATTGCTACCAAGATAAAAATGTGTCCATTTGATGCAACAGGATCTATAGGTCCGATTACGTCAATGCCCCAAGCGGCAAACAGCCAAGGCGAACCCACTATGTTCGGCTCATTATGTGGAACCCGGATGAAATTCTCGTGGATCTGGCATTGGTGACACTTCTACACATAGCGAATACTATCGCTTTCTATGGTCATCCAAAAGTATTCTGCTCTTAAAATCTTCTTGTCTAAGGTGAAGCCGTTCTTGTGGGGTCCGTACGTCCTTACATGTTGTAACAATTTGGTTGCTTCAGTAAAATTTACACATCTTAACAGACCCAAGTCTGGGGGTACTCCTATACAGGACTTCCCTGTTGAGGAAAAAGTGATTTGCCAGCCTTCTGAGCGCGCATTTTTGACTATTGGTAGCATTCTATAGATACTCTATTGTTTCAAGTAACCTTTTGATTTCGTAGTACCACGACTTACCGTATGGATCTTTGTCTACATGGAAGCAGTACGCACGCTGATCCCGCATCTTTATCTCGATAGGGTCGATATAATTCTTATTTGGATGCTGAATCATGGATGAAAAGGTTGTGAGAGCGTCGACAAACTCGTTCTGAATCCTGCGAATGTGCTTGAACTCGATCTTTGTGAACTTCTTGTATAGTTCCTTTACACAGTGCAGGTACAGAAGGATCTTGACGTTCTTGGTAGCCCATTCTCCTTGAACTTTATGTATCAACAGATCAGAATCTCCTATGACCAGAAGCTCCTTGATGTTCATGTCAACCGCCATCCTAATCCTGAGGATGCATGCTTCGTACTCGGCCATATTATTGGTGCAAGGGAACCTTATCTTGGCTGATGCCGGGTAATGCTGTTCTGACTCTGAAATTAGGACTCCCCAATTCCTACTTCTTTGAAATTTACTTCTCCGTCGAAGAACATTCTGCACCCTGGGTATGACTCTGCAATATGTTCTCTGACGAACAACACTTCTTCGTCTGGTAAATATGTGGTGAACGGTTCATAATCCCTATCCACCGGGTTCTCTGTAAGGTGGTCAGCTAAGGCTTGTCCTTTGATGGCTTTCTGTGTTATGTATAAAATGTCAAATTTGCAGAGAAGAATTTGCCGTTTGGCCAGTTTTCCTTTAGGCATCATCTTCTAGAAGATATACTTAAGCAGATTGAGCCGGGATATTATATGCGTGGTGTATGCTGACATGTAGTGCCTAAACTTCTGGGCGATCCAAGTCAAAAAACAACAAGTGTGCTCTATCAGAGTGTATTTGGCTTCACATGGTGTAAACTTCTTGCTCAAGTAGTAGATAGCTTGCTCTTTCTTCTCGGTCTCATTGTGTTGTCCCAAGACACATCCAAATGCATTGTCCAAAACTGACAAATATAATAATAATGTCTTCTCGGACTCGGGAGGGACCAACACTGATGGATTTGACAAGTAGTCCTTGATCTTGTTAAAGGCTTTTTGACACTCTTCTGTCCATTTCGTAGCGGCATCCTTTTTCAGCAGCTTGAAGATAGGCTCATAAATTATCGTGGACTGGGTTATGAATCTACTGATGTAATTTAGCCTACCAAGAAAACTCATCACATCCTTCTTGCTCTTGAGTGGTGGCAACTCTTGAATGGCTTTGATCCTTAAGGATCCAATTCTATCCCTTTCCTACTTACGATGAAACCTAGTAATTTTCTATCAGGGACTCCGAATGCACATTTTGCAAGGTTCAACTTCAAACTATACCTCCGCAAGCGCTCGAAAAACTTCTTCAGGTCGTTCAAATGTTCTGAACTCTTTCAGGACTTGATGATGATGTCATCCATATATACCTCGATCTCTTTGTGGATCATGTCGTGAAAGAGGGTTGTCATGGCCCTCATGTAAGTAGCGCTAGAGTTCATGAGGCCGGATGGTATGACTCTGTAGCAGTAAACTCCCCAAGGCGTAATGAATGTTGTCTTCACTGCATCTTCTTCATGCATTAGGATCTGATGGTACCTAACGCAACAATCCATGAATGACTGCAGCTCATGCTTCGCGCAGTTGTCGATGAGGATATGAATATTTGGTAAAGGTAAATCATCCTTTGGACTAGCCTTGTTAAGATCTCGATAATCCACGCATATCCTGATTTTCCTATCCTTCTTGGGTACTGGTACGATATTTGCCAACCATGTGGGGGTAATTGGTGACTCTCACCACAATTGCCTATTTTTTCTTTGTTACTTCTTTATTTATCCTCAAACTCAAATCCAGATTGAATTTTTCGGGTTTTTATTTGACTGGCAGTCTAGCAGGATCGGTAGGCAATCGATGCCAAACGATGTCAGTGCCTAACCAATGCATGTCGTCATATGACCATACGAATACGTTGATGTACTGTCGGAGGAGCTCAACTAATTCTTCTTTCTGCTATGCTTCCAGATGGATACTGATTCGAGTTTCTTTCACATCTTCTTCGCTTCCCAGGTTGACTACTTCTGTTTCCACAAGGTTAGGCCTTTCTGTCTTTCCATCCATTCTGTAATGACTTGGCCGGTCATTTTGAGTATTGTAGCCTCATTCCCCAATTGATTGCTTATTCTATTCTCATTTATTGATATGTGACTTTTCGGGGTGGTTGGCTTAATTCTGAGGATGTTTTGGAATGAATTGGGACACTTAGTCCCAAGGTTGGAAGCCTAAGTTGAAAGAGTTGACCGAATGTTTACTTTTGTGTAAGTGACTCCGGAATGGAGTTTTGATGATTCCAATAGCTCCCTAGATTTTGGACTTAGGAGTGTGTCCGGATATTGATTTGTAGGCCGTAGATGATTTTGGCTTGAATTGGCAAAAGTTGGAGGAGTTGAAGTTTGGAGAGTAGAGAAGTTTGACTGATAGTTGACTTTTTGGTTACATTGCTCGAAATTTGGTTCCAGGAGTTGGAATAGGTCCGTTGTTCCATTTATGACTTGTGTGTAAAATTTGAGGTGAATCGGAGTTGGCTTGATAGGTTTCGGCGTCGATTGTAGAAGCTGGAAATCCATTAGTTTCATTAGGCTTGAATTAGGGTGCGATTCGTGTTTTTGATGTTGTTTGATGTGATTTAAGGCCTCGACTAAGTTTGTATGCTGTTATAGGATGTATTGGTATGTTTGGATGGGGTCCAGGGGGGCCTCGGGAGTGATTTGGGTTGAAATCGGAATGCATTTGGACTTGAGGAAATGCTGGAGTGCTTCAGATCTGGTGCAATCGCACTTGCGAAGAATTTTGTTGCAGGTGTGCGTCCGCAAAAGTGGGTTTGGCATCATAGGTGCGGGTTTAGCTGGGGTTGTGGGGATGCACAGGTGCGAGGTTTTGTCTGCATCTGCGGGATTGCATATGCGGGAAGTGGAGAGCATGTGCAATTTGGGCGAGGGGCAAGAGTTTCTACAGAAGCGGAGAGGATGTCGCTGGTGCGACCCCGCAGAAGCAAAGGCAGGGGGACTTCATGGAAACCACAAAAGCGGAATTTGGGTCGCGCCTGTGGTTAAGTGAACCCAAGGTGCGAAAGCACTGGCAGTGTATTAATTCGATGGGTTCCGAGAATTTTTCATTTTTGGACTCTGCAAGCTCGGGTAGTGGCAAGAAACCTCCTTGGAATCACCATGCTGAATCGTATCCTTAAGGACAAGCAAATAAGGGTCATCATATTGACGCTCTCTGATGTGATTATATAAGGAAGACCGAGAAACCAAATAAGCTAGAACCCGACTAGGCTCTGAAACATCTAACCTCACGAATTGATTGGCCAAGGCCTGAACATTTGATGCAAGCAGTCTCTCACCAATAGGAATAAATGGAAGGCTACCCATACTCAGTGCTTTTCTACTCTAGGCATCGGCCACCACATTGGCCTTCCCGGGATGATACAAAATGGTAATATCATAATCCTTTAGCAGCTCCAACCATCTCTGTTGCCTCAAATTTAGATCCTTTTGTTTGAACAAGTGCTGAAGACTATGATGATCTATAAATATCTCACAAGACACACCGTAGAGATATTGCCTCCAAATCTTCAATGCATGAATGATGGATGCCAACTCCAAATCATGAACAAGTTAGTTCTTCTCTTGAGGCTTCAACTAGCATGAAGCATAAGAAATCACTCTATCATCCTGCATCAAGACACACCCAATACCAATCCGAGAAACATAACAATATACTGATAAGGACCCGATATTGAAGGTAACACTAGAACTGGAGTTGTGGTCAAGGTAGTATTGAGCTTCTAAAAGCTCTCTTTATACTCATCCGAAAACCTAAATGGAGAACCCTTCTAGGTCAACCTGGTCAAAGGAACTGCAATGGAGAAGAAACCCTCCACGAAGCGATGATAATATCCAGCCAAGTCGAGAAAACTCCGAATCTTAGTAGTTGAAGACAGTCTGGGCCAACTCTTAACCACCTCAATATTCTTCAGATCCATCTTAATCCCCTCACTGGACACTACGTGCCCCGAGAACGCAACCAAACTGAGCCAAAACTCACACTTGGAGAACTTGGCATAAAGTTTCTCCCCCCTCAACCTCTGTAGTACAATCCTCAGATGTTGTGCATGATCCTCCTAGCTACGTGAGTACACCAGGATATCATCAATAAAAACATATGACAAACGAATCAAGATATGGCTGGAATACATTGTTCATTAGATGCATGAATGTTGTTGGGTCATTGGCCAACCCAAAAGACATCACAAGGAACTCATTGTGACCATAGCGAGTTCTAAATGTTGTCTTCAAAATATCTGAGTCCTGAATCTTCAACTAGTGATACCCAGACTTCAAATCAATCTTAGAGAACACTCTAGCTCCATGAAATTGGTCAAATAAGTCATTCATACGCGGCAAAGGATACTTGTTCTTAATTGTAACGTTGTTCAACTGCCTATAGTCAATGCACATCCATATAGTACCATCTTTTTTCTTCATAAATGGAACCTGTGCACCCCAAGGTGACAAACTAGGCCTAATGAACCCCTTATGAAGCTCCTGAAGCTGCTATTTCAATTCCTTCAACTCTGCTGGCACCATACTATACAGAGGAATAGAAATGGCTGAGTGCCCGAAGCCAATTCAATACCAAAATCAATGTCCCTGTCGGGTGGCATGCCGGGCAGGTCTGTAGGAAATGCATTCGGAAAGTTTTGCATTACCGGAACAGAATCAATGGTAGGAGTATCTACAACAACATCCCTCATAAAATCCAAATATGACAAGCACCCCTTTCTAACCATCCGTTGAGCCTTCAAATATGGAATCACCCTACTAGGAATATAGTCCAGAGAACCTTTCCACTAAAGCCTAGGTAACCCTGGCATCGACAGTGTCACGGTCTTAGCATGCCAATCTAGAATAGCATGACATGGGGACAACCAATCCATGCCCAGAATCACGTCAAAATCAACCATACTAAGCAATAAGAGATCAACTCTAGTCTCCAATCTCCCAATAGTCACCACACACGATCGATACATACGGTCCACAATAATAGAATCACCCACCAATGTAAATACATGAACATGCAAAACTAAGGACTCACGGGGCATATCCAGATAACGAGCAAAATATGATGATACATACAAATAAGTGAAATCAGGGTCAAATAATATAGAAGCATCCATGTGGCATACTGAGACAATACATGTGATCACTGCGTCGGAAGAAACGGCCTCTGGCTAGGTAGGGAAAACATAGCATTGAGCCTGACCGCTACATGATCGGCCTCCCCCTCTAGAGCGACCTCTAGCTGCCTGAGCTCCACCCCAAGTTGGATGAGCGGGTGATGAAGTAACTGGGGTGAAAGTCATAACCGGCCCCCTCTGCAAAAATTGGACCTCCCAAGAAACGGGGACAATACCTGCTCATATGTCCAAACTCCCCACTGTCGTAGCAACTCCGATCTGTTAATGGTGGTGGAGACTGAATCGGACCCCGAGAACCAGAATAGCCACTAGAAGAACCTGGTACAGATGAACCCTGAGCTGATGGAGCACGAGATAAGCTCTAAGATGGGAGGGCACTAAGAGATGATTGACCCGGAAGAGCACTGTATGAACCATGGCTAGCTGATGAACTGGACGAGCCATCTAAGCACGAGATGAGCTCTAAGCTGGGATGGAACTAAGAGATGACTGACCCAGACGAGCACTGTATGAACCATGGCTAGCTGATAAACCATGATGAACTGGACGAGCTATCTCAGCGGGCCTATAAGGATGACCCCTGTTGTGGTGGGACTACCCTCCAAAAGAAACACTACTAAAACCACCCGAATCACAAGGCCTTTTGGCCTCCCTCTCCTCACGCTCCTGACTACGGACCTTCTAGCCGCCTAGAAATATCAACCACCTAGTTGAACCTAGCACCTGATGCAATCTCCCAATACATAACAAAGCACAGTCCATAGTTGAGGCCATCAATGAACCTCCTAATCCTCTCCCTCTCCGTGGGAACCAACCAGATCACCTGACGAGCCAACTCTAAAAATCTCATCTCATACCAGGTCACGGACATACCCTCTTGGCATAGCTTCTCAAACTGCCTACTCAACTCCTCTCTGTGGGACTGTGGAATAAACTTCTCCAAGAATATAATAGAGAACTTGTGCTATGTAAGTGGTGCAGCACCGACTGGCCTGCTCAACTCATAATCCTCCCACGATTTGAAGGCTTCCCCTCACAATTGAAAAGTAGTAAATGAGACTCCACTAGTCTCCAGAATACCCGCCATGCGAAGAATCCAATGGCATCGGTCTATGAAATTCCGAGCATCCTCTAACTCAACCCTACTAAATGATGGAGGCATGAGCCTCCCAAACTGCTCCAGCCTTTTCTGCTCCTCCTTACTCATGGGTGTGCCAAACGGGGCCTGATCCGCTTCAACTGGATGGGCTGGTAGTAACCCCAATGTCTGAAGCCCCTAAACTACCTACTCTAGAGTACGGGCGATGGGAGTCTGAGCACCTCCCCGACCTGAGAAGTGGTTGGTATGGTCGGAACTGAAATCGCCTAAGCAAGGCTAGTGGATACAGTCAATATCTAGGCCAGAGCCTCTTGAAGGCCTAGAATCACAATGGGCACAACTGGTTCCTGAGTTGGTCCCACCGGCTCAACCACATCTGGGATTTTCTCCTGAGCTGGAGCCACTGGTGGATTTACAGGTGATGCTCTAGCTGCTGTACGAGCTACACTTCGGCCTCTACCGCGGCCCCGGCCTCTCGCGGCCCTAGCTGGTGGTATTGGTGGTCGTCTGCCCGATCCGATAGCACGCGTCCTCACCATCTGTGAGAGAATCGAATAGCAAAAGTTTAGTTTCCGGAATCAACAAATCCGCAAAACAAGAATACAAGAAAATAAAGTTTTCCTAATGGAATGGTAGACTCTCGAAGATAAGTATAGACGTCTCTGTACCGATCCGCAAGACTTTACGAAACATGCTCATGACTTGTGGACCTATGTAACCTAGGCTCTTATACCAACTTATCATGACCCAAACCTCAACACATCGTGATGGCGCCTATCACAGTGCTAGGCAAGCTGACAACCACAAATAACTATGCATTTTTAAATTGAAAATAAGATGAAACAGGTTTAACAGTAATAACTCTCATAAATAGTCGATAAGAAATACTGCGACTCAAATAAAAAAATTTCCAAAATTCGGGTGTCACTGAGTACATGAGCTACTAAATATCAACATAATCGAAAGTTCTAATACAACTATTTGGAAAGATAGAACAATGCTAAAAAAGGGAAAGAAAGAGAGTCGAGGTCTGCAGATGCTAAGGCAGCTACCTCAAACATCTCCAAGCAGGAAGTACTCCAAGTCTAGCAACCACTGTGCCCAGAAGTACCTGGATCTTCACATGAAGTGCAGAGTCTAGTATGGGTAAAACCGACCCAATGAACTCAATAAGTAATAGGACTAACCTTGGGCTGAAAGTACTGATGAGCTCAAATAGGTACATTCCAAATCCAAATTATAACAGTACAGATATGACAGGAAAAATGACAGTAATAACTCAGAAAAATCGCATAATCAGTTTGTTCACAGTACAGAAATGTAGACTTGCTTTCAAGTTTAACAGTTTAAGTTCAACACGGATAAAATATGCCAAGTGTGACTGATATGAGAAATGTTACATCTCTATATCTACATGTCACATGTAATACATCACAAAGATAACCTCAAGTACTCACACTCTCAGGGTACTCAATCTGTCGGTCACAACTCTCACTCATCACACTCAATCACTCAGCACTGTACGGTATCTGTGCTCACTGCTGGAATGTCAAACTCCGGAGGACGGATCCTGCTCAAGCGCTAATATAAAGCCAATATGGCCTGCTGCGACGTGTAGCCTGATCTCATAATAATATATAAAGCCTATAAGGCCTACTGCAGCATGCATCCCGTTCCATAATAATAATATATATAAAGCCAAGAAAGCCTGCTGCGACGTGCAACCCGATCCAATACCTCACTCATAACACAGCTCTCAGGCCCCAGCTTAGTCATCAATCTCTCCGGTCTCTCGGGCTCACCAATCTCATACCAAATAGCCCAAACAATGATACATGATACAATAATAAATAACAACTGCAACTGAGATATAATATCGTGTGACTGAGTATATAATTACCATTTAAGCAAATATATTAACAGTATAAATGACGTAGTACCACGAAATAGCATTAAGGTCTAATAACTATACAGTACCATGAAAATCGACCAGGTCACAACTACCACGAGGAACGCCCGCACGCCCGTCGCCTAGCATGTGCGTCACCTCAACACCAACCATATAACACATATTTCAAGGATTCATACCCTCGGAATCAAGTTTAGAAGTGTTACTTGCCTCAAACCGTGCAAATCTCTACTCCAACAAGCCCTTGCCTCGAAAATCGGCCTCGAACGACTCGAATCCCACAAACAACTTAATACAATCAACACAAGCTATAGGTATCAATTCCATATGATAAATCTAGGTTTTTTAACAAAAGTCAAAAAGTCAACCCCATGCCCACTTCTCGGAATCCTACAAAATTTACAAAATCTGAACACACATTCAACAACGAGTCCAACCATACCAAAGTCACCCAATTCTGACTACAATCGACACTCAAATCCCCAAATCTTACTCTCCAATCCCTAGTCCAAAATTCCCCAAATTCCACCTTAAAACACATAATCTAGGTGGGAAATTCATTGAGTGATCAATAAAAATGATCAACAGTGTCTTACCTATTGAAATCTAGCAAAACCCCTCTCAAACATAACAACTACCAATCGAGTATTTAGATGGATTCATATGAGGCCCTGTATGGGAGGTGGTGTCGGTCTTCGATCGATTGGTTTGAGTCAGGTGAGGCTAGCCTATTGGGTACTGACTTGGAGCAGGATGCTTTGAAAAAGGTTAAGTTAATTCAGGATCGGCTTCGTACGGCGCAATCTAGACAGAGGAGTTACGCCGATCAGAAGGTTTGTGATGTTACCTACATGGTGGGGGATAAGGTATTGCTAAGAGTTTCTCCTATGAAGGGTGTTATGAGATTCGGGATGAAGGGCAAGTTGAGTCCTCGGTATATTGGCCCTTTTGAGGTGCTCGAAAGGATTGGAGAGGTGGCTTACAAGCTTGCGTTTCCGCCTAGTCTATCGAGTGTTCATCTAGTGTTATATGTTTCCATGCTCCGGAAGTATTTTGGCATTCCAACTCATGTTTTGGACTTCAGCATGGTTCACTTAGATGGGGATTTGACTTATGATGTAGAGCCAGGGGTCATTTTGGATCGCCAGGTTTGGAAGTTGAGGTCAAAGAGTATAGCTTCATTAAAGTACAGTGGAGAGGTCATCCAATTGAGGAGGCTCCTTGGGAGACCAAGCAGGAGATGCGGAGCAGATATCCACACCTATTTTAGACTCTAGGTATGATTCTAGACTCGTTCAAGGAAGAACATTTATTTAAGAGGGAGAGAATGTAATAACCCGACTGGTCGTTTTGAGTATTGTAGCCTTGTTCCCCCATTTATTGCTTATTCTATGCTCATTTGTTTATATGTGACTTGCCAGGGTCATTGGTTTGGTTTCAGAGATGTTTCGAAATGAATTGGGACACTTAGTCCAAAGGTTGGAAGCCTAAGTTGAAAGAGTTGACCGAATGTTGACTTGTGTGTAAATGACCCCAGAATGGAGTTTTGATGATTCTGATAGCTCTGTATGGTGATTTTAGACTTAGGAGTGTGTTCGGATATTGATTTGGAGGTCCGTAGATGATTTTGGCTAAATTGGCGAAAGTTGGAGGAGTTGAAGTTTGGTGAGTTGAGAAGTTTGACCGAGAGTTGACTTTGTGGTTATCGGGCTCGAATTTCGGTTCTGGAAGTCGAAATAGGTCTATTGTGTGATTTATGACTTGTGTGCAAAATTTGAGGTCAATCAGAGTTGGTTTGATAGGTTTCGACATCAATTGTAGAAGTTGGAAATCCATTAGTTTCATTAGGCTTGAATTGGGGTGCGATTCATATGTTTGATGTTGTTTGATGTGATTTGAGGCCTCGTCTAAGTTTGTATGATATTTTGGAATGTGTTGGTATGTTTGGATGGGGTCCCCGGGGCCTCAGGAGTGATTCGGGTTGAAATCAGAATGAGTTTAGACTTGAGGAAATACTGGACTGCTTCAGGTATGGTGTGATCGCACCTGCAGAGAAATTGGTCGCAGGTGCATGACTACAGAAGCGAGTTTGGCATCGCAGGTGCGGTTTTAATATGGGCTGAGGGGATGCGCAAGTGCAAGGTTTAGTCTGCATCTGCGGTATCACAGATGCGGGAAGCGGAGCACATGTGAGATTTGAGCGAGGGGTAGGAGTTTCCGCAGAAGCGGAGATGAGGTCGTTGGTGCGACTCAGCAAAAGCGAAGCCTGGTCCATAGAAGCGAAGGTAGGGGCCTTCATGGAGTCGCAGAAGAAAAATTTTGGTCACTCTTGCGGGACCGCAGATGCGGTTAAGAGAACCACAGGTGCGAAAGCACTAGCAGTGTATTAATTCGAAGGGCCCCGAGATTTCTTCATTTTTGGACTTTTTAAGCTCGGGTAGTGGAAATATTTGAGAGGGGTTTCACTAGATTTCAAGAGGTAAGCCAATTTTGATCATTATTATTCATTAATATTGATTACCCATTGAATTTCCCACCTAGATTATGTGTTTTTAAGGTGGAATTTGGGGGATTTTGGACTAGGGATTGGATAGAAAGATTTGGGGGTTTGAGTGTCGATTTGTAGTCAGAATTGAGTGATTTTGGTATGGTTGGACTCATTGTTGAATGGGTATTCGAATTTTGTAAATTTTGTTGGATTCTGAGACGTGGATGCAGTTTGACTTTTGGGTTGACTTTTTGATTTTTGTTAAAGAACCTAGCTTTATCATATGGAATTGATTCCTATAGCTTGTGTTTATTGTATTAAGTTGTTTGTGGCTAGATTTGAGTCATTCGAAGGCAGATTCACTAGTCAAGGGCTTGTTGGAGTAGAGATTTGCACGGTTTGAGGTAAGTAACACTTCTAAACTTGATTTTGAGGGTATTAATCCCTGAAATACGTGTTATGCAGTTGGTGTTGATGTGACACACATGCTAGGTGACGGGTGTGTGGGCGTTCACCATGATAATTGTGACCCAGTCAATTTTTGTGGCACTATGTAGTTATCAGACCTTGTTGCTATTCTTGTGATTCCTGTGTGTTAGAGTAATTGAGCTGCAATCTATGTTAGAAAATCATGTTTAGGCTATATGCTTCTTCTGCTGGGACCTACGGGGGTCCTTTATGCTGTTAATTTATTTGCTTAAATGGTAATTATGTACTCAGTCACATACATCATTTGTATATCATATTTCAATCTCAGTTGTTATTTATTGTTACATCATGTATCATTGTTTCGACTGTTTGATATGAGATTGGTGAGCCCGAGAGACTGGAGAGATTGATGACTGAGTCAGGGCCTAAACGTGTTGTAAGTGAGGTAATTGATCGGGCTACACGCCACAATGGGCCTTCTTGGCTTTATATATATTATTTGTGTGGATCGGGCTGCATGCCGCAGTAGGCCTTATATGCTTTATATATTATTATGGGATCGGGATGCACTCCATAGTAGGCCATATTGGCTTTATATTAGCGGTTGGGCAAGATCTATCCCTCCGGAGTATGACATACCAGCAGCGAGCGCATGTACCGTACAGTGCTGAGTGATTGAGTGAGATGAGTGAGAGTTGTGTCACACAGATTGAGTACCCTGAGAGTGTGAGTACATGAGGTTATTATTTTGATGCATTACATGTGACATGCACATTTGACATGTAGATATAGATATGTAACATTCCTCATATCAGTCACACTTGGCATATTTTATCCGTGTTGAACTTAAACTGTTAAACTTGAAAGCATGTCTATATTTCTGTACTATGTACAAAATGATTATAAGATTTTTCTAAGTTATTACTGTCATTTTTCCTGTCATATATGTACTGGTATAATTTGGATTTGGACTATACCTATATGAGCTCGTCACTACTTTTAGCCCAAGGTTAGTCATGTTATTTATTGAGTACATTGAGTCAGTTGTACTCATACTACACTCCGCACTTTATGTGAAGATATAGGTATTTCTGGGCACGGTGGTTGCTAGACATGGAGTACTTCCTGCTTGGAGTCTTTTGAGGTAGTTGCCTTCGTATCCGCAGACCTCGATTCTCCTTCTTTCCTTTTAGCACTGTTCTATCTTTCCAGATAGTTGTATTAGAAGTTTTGATTATATTGATATTTAGTAGCTCATGTACTCAGTGACACCCGAATTTTGGGAAATTTTGTATTTGAGTCGCAGTATTTCTTATCGACTATTTATGAGAGTTATTACTGTTAAATATGTTTCATCTTATTTTCAATTTAAAAATGCATAGTTATTTGTGGCTGTTGGCTTGCCTAGTATTGTGATAGGCACCATCATGAAGTGTTGAGGTTTGGGTTGTGGCATGTTCGATCTCTTGTGGGAGATTATTTGGCATCATGCTTTTGTCGTATTCCTTGTACTCTGGATCGCTTTGCTCGAGGGTTTCATTGCATGTAATAATTGCAGAACGCGGATTTTTATTGTTTTGATTATTGAAAAGTGACACTATGTATAAATGAAGCGAAAAATAAGTTTGCAATAATTTTAAAAAGCATTTCTTTATTATTTCATTAGAAGAGGAACTTTTAAGCATTCAAGGAGGCAAATGACAAAAAGGCACAGGCACGGTTCAAGCCTCAACGCCAATAACACTAAGTCATAATACACATGAAAGCTACAAAAGAACATGAGGTCATGCAGACAAACAAAAATACATGCAACACTAAATCGACTATACATAGATACTTCAGATGGGGTTGGGATCTTACACAGACAGGGTGAGCTTCACCTATTATAAAATCAAATCATCAATGTCATAAAGTATACTAAGGACAGGAAAAGTGCTGAACCAAATGGGTTTTAACTCAGCTATGCAACTGAGAGTTACATCTAAACATGAGGCAGTTATGTTTAATCTACCAACAATTACCATTCAACTATAACAAACATAACTATGACCTATTTTGTTTATGAAAAAGGATAACTTAATCTTAACATAATATATATAGCAGAGTTATTTATATTCATGAAAGTTCAACTCAACAAGACTGTTCATACAGATGCAACCAACAATTAGATATGAACATAAGAATATCATAGTGATAACTCAGAAACTGCTCTTGGCAGTTAACAAACACATATATGGGGAAGGAGAGCACTTGAACACTTAAACTTCATCCTTCAGTTAAATGGTGAAGGATGTATACTATGAAAGTGTAAGTTTTATCCTAATTAGGATTATCAAACAATAATCCCGACCACAAGAATGCAAGAAAATAGTGTGTAGAGGTAAAGATCACAATAGAACCATTGACAGAAAATCTGACGTTTAGACACGCATGGAAAGTCATTGAGGCATATTAAGGAAAAGACTTAACCATGTAGACTATTTAGGCTTAGAAATAAAAGTCATTAAGGTCATATAACAGTCTAGTCAATATCAATTAATGATATTCAGAAACTTGACAAATGACCACAGATTAACAACACCTTATCTGAATTGGATATGACATTTCTATACTAATGGCAAACATCATAAACGACTACAGTTAACAGAAGACAACAAGCATATTTATAACATTCAAATAAACTGAACAAAAGAGAAGAGTTGTAGGAATACTGACCTTCTCTAGGGCAGTAGACCTAACAAGGATTTCTTCTAATTTCTTAAGACCCAAAGCTTCAATCTCGAAGCAGTGAAAGCACTCAGAAATGAAAAGATAAAAACCAGAAATAAGTAAGCAATCCTAGATTTATGAAATCTTAGAATTACTTCTGTGTTTGTGTTAACTCTTAGGTGATTATTGGCCGTGTTAGGTGAGAACATTAAAGCTCCTATTTATAGTGCTATTTAAGGCACTAGGGTTTCAATAAATTTAAAATCGTGAGTGGAAGATGACAGAAGGTAGATGACGTGTGCACGGTTGAGTGTAATCGGAAAGAAATAGAGGGCAAAAACAGGGTCGAGTTTACCTAAGCACAAGAAGGTCAACTGTTGAAGCCTTTGGACCAGTGATTAATTCCTAATGTCTAGAGGTCACTACGACCTTTGGACATCGAATACTCATGATGAACCCTGAGAAAGACTCCATGTATGCTCCGATTTGATAACTCATGAGAGAAATTAGATGATTTGAGGTTTTCCCTTTCGAGCTTAGTGTTTCAGATTTGGGATTTTGAATTGTAACGATGGAATTGGAAATGTTCAGGCGGGATTCACGGTGTAGCAGGGATATAAGGTATGATTTTGAGTGATTTCTAGTGACCTTGCACAAATTTGGGCAAGGTTTTGGAGATTGATGGGCTGACGGGGATGACAGAAAAGAGAGAGGAAAGGGAAAGAGTAGCGGCTGGGGAGTTGGGAAATGATTAGGATTTGGGTAGGTTTAGAGGCCATCTCTGAGTTTAAAATGGGAGATGGAGCATGAGCTGTTGGATCTGTTGATCAATGGTTCCGATTATTTCGATATTTAGGGATTTTAAAAGTAATTCAATTGGGAAAATTGACGGCCGTTGGATCTATCTGATCTGATGGTAGAGATTAAGTCTTATAATGATTAAAGACAAATAGGAAAATGAGTATTAAATACGGACCGTTGATAAGATAGATCAACAATCCAAATTCATTTGTGCTTTCTGTGTGAGTGAGATAGACGAGCGACATGGCACATGGTGATTGGTTCAAATGTAATGGCAAGGATTGCCAACAAGGATTGAAGGGATTGTTTGGGTTGTGTAGTTTTTGGACTGGGCTAGGACATAGGGCCAAAATTAGTTTAGAGAATAGCCACTTTATGTTTAATTGGAGATTTGCGCCTTTAGCCTCTTTTGATCCCTTTTATAATTAAATTAAATAAGCTTAATAATTTTTAATAAAATGTGGTATAATTATAACTATAATTATAATTATTATATACATTGCTAACTATTGTAATTAATTATTATAAATACTTTACTTTAGCATTAATTTCAAAATTATTAATATAATAGTCAAATTAAGTAGAAATTAAGGAGTAATTCATCAAATTAATTATAAGTCCTATGTGGTGTATATATAAAAGTTATTTTACTAATCTTAAAATAGTAAGTATATTTGTAATTACATTATACAAATACTAAGTGATTAATTTCAAAGCTAATACCTAATTAATTTGTAAAAATAGGTATTTATTACTAGAAAATACTTTTAAGATATTTATTGTAAATTATTAAATATAAATAAATTAATTTTAAAAGGGAGGGTCAAAATTATCCGTCATCAGCTGCCCCTCTTTGATCGGAGACGATGAAAGAGTTTTCGGGCAAAGAAATTGAACCAAGGCCAATTTTGTCCCGACTTTAGGCATGCATTGCAGGAGTGGCATGAAGATTATGAGCTGCATGACGGGGAGTTAAGCAAGAATCTAGGAGAATTCTAGGAAATATTTGGAGAGATGTGGGGCCGAATTCTGGCTTTGAATTGCTTACATACCTCAGGCTTAACGAGGATCATGCCTCATGTAGTTCTGGAGTAAAGATTTTTAGAGGAAGAGATACTCACATGAATTACCCCAGTATCGTATTATGATAATACGGCGAGACAGAGGATTGGGCACTCATGATAGCTTGAATTTTGCGGCTTGATTTGAAGGATTGGAAAATTTTGAGTTTTACTGGTCGTTTTATGCTTGAACTTGGATCCTTGGCCCGTTAATGGGTTTGCTGTCCCTCGTAGCGTTGTAGTTTGGTCTGCTTCTTAGAAAAGTTCTATGCTGCGGTGTTTGTTCCGGCAAAACAAATGAAATACATGCATGCCAATATATTGCAATGCAAAATATATTAAGATGCGATGTAAATGATGCATGGCTGCCGGCGAGTCGTTATTTGGCATCTTGACTCGATTTGTTAGTTGGACTGTGTACCATTCCGCAGCTGTCAGAGCATTTGAGAATTGTCTCCTCTTGTTGGGAGAGCTTCATTTGTAAAGTGCGTCTCCGCTTGTTGGGAGAGCTTTGCACTGAGAAAATATCTTCGCTTGTTGGGAGAGCTTGGTTTATAGAGTGCATCTCTACTTGTTGGGAGAGCTTTGCACTGAAATATAAAGCAATATCTGCTTGGGAGTGATTGATTAAAACCGTAACAATGCCTGAGGATGCATGAGAAAAATGTCAAAACATTCAAAGTAATAGGAAAGGAAATAAATCATGCCCAAGAGATACTCTTTACTGCGAAGCTAAGTTATGGCCATCTATTGACAGAACGTCAGTGATGAGGTTTGCGACTGTCTATTCTGGCATCCGTTGTGACGGAGCGGCGATGCGAATTATTTTGTTGGAGAAGTTTGTAGTTTGCTATATACAAGGCTCTGGTTGGCGAAGCCAACGTTCGATTTGAATAGGGTACTCCGATCGATTGAGCTGACGGTTTGCTATGTATATGACTTCAATTGGTGAAGCCGACGACTCGTTTGTATAGGGTGCTCCGATTAGTTGATCAGGCAGTTTGCTATATACAAGGCTCCCATTGATGAGGCTGATGGTCCATTTTATACAAGATGCTCCGATTGTTTGAGCAGGCGGTTTGCTTGGTATAGGTTTTTCGTATCAGCTGTCTGACTCTGAGGTACCTGCAAAGGATTCAAAGATTAGCTTTAGCTGTACCAGAAAAATTCAAGCGAAGGAGAAAGAGAGATAATCTTAGGCAAGTGGCAGATCCGTCATTTGCCCTAGTGTGGTCTTAGTGCTTCCTTGCTCCCTGTTAGCTACGCACTCAAAGAAAGAATTCTTAGTGGAGGTGGGGAAGTTGGTTTGTGTCGACCACAATATTGGTTTGCCCTGTCCTCTGATGCGTTTATGCCACGAAGTTCGGTAGGTGGAACAACAACAACAACAACAACAACAACCCACTATAATCCCACTAGTGGGGTCTGGGGAGGGTAGTGTGTATGCAGACCTTACCCCTACCCTGGGGTAGAGAGGCTGTTTCCAAATGACCCTCGACATCCTTCCCTCCAAGAACTCCCCACCTTGCTCTTGGGGTGACTCGAACTCACAACCTCTTGGTTGGAAGTGGAGGGTGCTTACCATCAGAGCAACCCACCTACCCCTACCCTGGGGTAGGTGGAACAAATTACTGTATTTGTTTGGAAAACATTTTGAAAATACTTTGTTTTTAAAAGCAAATGCCGTCATTCCGGATTATGACATGTTATGCAAGTTCTCCACATGCAAGCGTATCTCCTTGAAAACTCCATCCTGTTGATGTCAATCTTTCGTGATGCTTCTAATAATGCGGCCGCTTGCCGTTGCGACTGCGTCCTAATTCAAAGTAATGCATTACAAAGGCTTTCCTAAGGTTATGACCGAACCCTCTTAGGTTACCTACGTATCCAAAACAGAATCAGGTCTGAACGTACTTTGTGGATTATGATAAAATATGATGAAAATGACCGAGCCTGACTCATGCAGCCTACGTATCCAAAAGGAATCTGGTCAAAGCATAGTTCGATTACAACAAATGCAAAATGATGAGTTTAAGAATGAAAATGGCCAAGTCTGACTCAGACTACCTATGTATCCAATTGGAATCAGGCCAGAACATAGTTCAATTACAAAAGACGACGTATCCAAATGGATCCGATGAGGATTGCCTACGTATTCCTTTCTAAGGAAATCAAGTCAGCATAGTTTCTGAGCAACATACAAAAATGATATTTTGTTTTTCTATTAAAAAAGAAAGGAGGGAGAGAAACTGAACCCTATGTGGGTTGCCTATCTATCCCTCCATGTGAAGTCAGGTTTAACGTAGTTATGTTACAACAAAACCTAACTCTATTTTTCTTCAAACAAAGTATCTCTTGATTGCGTCTAAGTTGATGAGATTTGTATTGATTCTTCCATCCATTTTTGCTAAGATTAGAGTTCCACCCGATAGTACTCGGTGAACCACGTGAGGATCTTGCCAATTTGATGCGAACTTTCCTTTGGCTTCCTTTTGGTGGGGGAAGATTTTCTCCAAGACAAACTGCCCCGGTGCGAACTGGCGAGGCTTCAGTCTCTTGTTAAATGCACTAGCCATCCTGTTCTAATACAACTGACCATGACATATTGCATCCATTCTATTCTCTTCATGAGCATGTGTTGCTCTGGTCTGACCCGTATCCACTCTGCATCGTCCAATTTATCCTCTTGAATGAACCTTCAAGATGGTATTTCAACCTCTGTGGGTATGACAACTTCAGTGCCATATACTAACATGTATAGCATTGCCCCAATGGATGTTCTCATGGTAGTCCGATAGCCTAGTAAGGCAAAAGATAGATTCTCGTGCCATTGCCTATGATTGTCCACTCTCTTCAGTAGAATTCTCTTGATATTCTTGTTGGCTGCCTTGACTGCCCTATTCACTTGTGGTTTGTAGGCTGTGGAATTGTGATGGACAATTCTAAACTTCTCGCAGATTTCTCTCATGAGGTCATTGTTGAGGTTAGCGGCATTGTTAGTGATGATGGATTCCAGTTTTCCAAACCTATAGACGATGTTGTTCTGGACGAAATCTGCCACTACCTTCTTTGTGACGGCCTTGTAAGTAGATGCTTCGACCCATTTGGTGAAATAGTAAATATCTACCAAGATGAAATGATCTCCATTTGATGCGGCAGTCTCTATAGGTCCAATCAAGTCCATGCCCCATGCGGCGAACGGCCAGGGTAAACCCATTACGTTTAACTCATTTGGCGGAACCCAGGTGAAATCTCTGTGAATCTGGCACCAGTGACACTTCTGTATGTAGAGGATACTGTCGCTTTCCATAGTCATCCAAAAGTATCCAGCTCTCAATATCTTCTTGGCTAATGTGAACCCATTCATATGGGGTCTATACGTTCCTGTATGTATTTCCTCCAATAACCTGGTTGCCTCAGTATCGTCTACACATCTCAACAAACCTAGATCTGGGGTCCCCCTATACATGACTTCCCTATTGAGGAAAATGTAGTTTTCCATCCTTTTGAGGGTTCGCTTTTGACCATTAGTAGCATTCTCAGTGTATTCTCTGGTTGCAAGGAATTTCTTGATGTCATGATACAATGGTTTACCATCTGGTTCTCCCTCTATATGGAGGCAATAAGCATTCTGATCCCTAATCTCTACCTCGATTGGGTCGATGTAGTTCTTGTATGGATACTGAATCATAGATGATAGGGTTGCAAGGGCGTTAGTGAACTCGTTCTGAATCCTGGGGACGTGCTTGAAGTCAATCTTCGTGAACTTCTTGCATAGCTCCTTCACGCAGTGTAGGTATGGAAGTATCTTGACATTCTTGGTGGACCACTCCCCTTGGACTTGGTGTATCAATAGATCGGAATCCCTATGACCAAAAGTTCTTTGACGTTTATGTCGACTGCCATTCTGATCCTGAGGATGCATGCTTCGTATTCATCCATATTATTGGTACAAGAAAATCTTATCTTTGTCGATGCTGGATAGTGCTGTCCAGATTCTGAAATCCGGACTGCCCCAATTTCGACTCCTTTAAAGTTTGTTTGTCCATAGAAAAACATTCTCCATCTAGGGTATGATTCTGCAGTATCTTCTTCAGTGAATAATTCATCGGGAAAATACGTAGTAAGTGGCTCATAATACCCATCCATCGGATTCTCTACGAGGTGGTCGGCTAAAGCTTGTCCTTTGATAGCCTTTTGAGTTATGTCAATTTGCCATTTAGCTAGCTTTCCGGTAGGTATCTACTTCTGGAAGATGTACTTGAGTGGGTTGAGCCAAGATATCAGATGCGTAGTGTATGCCGACATATAATGCCTTAGTTTCTGGGCAATCCAATTCAGAGCACAACAAGTGCGCTCTATCAAAGTATACTTGGCCTCGCATGGCGTGAACTTCTTGCTTAAGTAGTAGATGGCCTGCTCCTTTCTTCCAGTTTTGTCATGCTGTCCCAACACACAACCAAAGGTGTTATCTAAGACTGATAAATATAGTAGCAATGGCTTCCCTAGTTCAAAGGGAACCAACACTGGTAGATTTGACAGATACTCCTTGATCCTGCCGAAGGCTTTCTGACACTCTTCTGTCCATTTTGTGGAAGCATCCTTCTTAAGCAACTTGAAAATTGGTTCATAGATTACCATGGACCTGGCTATGAAGTGATTAATGTAATTCAATCTACCGGGAAGCTCATTACATCTTTCTTGCTCTTTGGTGGTGGCAATTCCTGAATGGCCTTGATTTTTGATGGGTCCAGTTTCATTCCCTTCCCGCTTATGATGAAGCCTAACTATTTTCTAGCAGGGACTCCGAATGCGCATTTTGCTCGGTTCAACTTCAAACTAGACCTTCACAGGCACTCAAAGAATTTCCTCAAATCGTCCAAGTGCTATGAACTCTTTTGAGATTTTATGATGACATCATCCACATACACTTCAATCTCCTTATGAATCATGTCGTGAAAAAGGGTTGTCATAGCTCTCGTGTAGGTGGCACCGGCGTTCTTGAGAATGAATGACATAACTCTATAGCAGTAGACTCCTCAAGGTGTGGTGAAGGCTGTCTTCTCTGCATCTTCCTCGTGCATCAAGATTTGATGATACCCAGCGAAACAATCCACAAACGACTGCAGTTTATGTTTTGCACAATTGTCGATGAGGATGTGGATATTTGGTAGAGGGAAACCCTCCTTTGGACTAGCTTAGTTGAGATCTCGGTAATCCACACATATTCTGATATTTCCGTATTTCTTGGGTACTGGGACGATATTTTCCAACCAGCTTGGATAGTTGGTGATCCTTACCACATTCGCTTCTATCTGCTTGGTCACTTCTTCCTTTATCCTCAAACTTAAATCAGGTTTGAATTTCCTGGGGTTCTATTTGACCGGCGGTCTGGTAGGATCGGTGGGAAGTCCATGTGAGACAATGTCAGTGCTTAATCCTGGCATGTCATCATATGACCACGCAAACATATTGATGTACTGTCGGAGGAGCTCAACCAGTTTTTTCTTCTGCTCGGTTTCTAGATGAATGTTGATCCTAGTTTCTTTTACATCTTCTTCACTTCCAAGATTGGCCACTTCTGTTTCTCCGATGTTGGGCTTTTTCTTACTCTCCAGCTACTCGATCTCCTACGGGAGATTGTCTGGCATCATACTCTAATCATACTCCTCGTAATCTAGGTCATTGCGCTCGACATTTTCGTTACATGCCACAATCGCGGAACACAAGTTTTTAGCATTTTGATTACTGAAAAGAAAAGCAAAGTATAAATAAAGCGGTCAATAAGGTTGCACTATTTGAGAAAATGATTCTTTTTATTTCATCAAAAGAGGAACGTCTTAAGCATTCAAAAGAGGCAAATGACAAAAAGGTACAGACACAGTGCATGACTCAATTGACCGTGCGCTTTTCAAAAGAAAACTTTTATAGTTCCACACTACCAACACTCCCGGCAAACCAAAGATGGACTGGTGGTCCTATTCCGTAGCTCTTACCTTGGTTTGGTATCCCTAATAATCGGTGTCTTGCTGCCAGTCCCTTCACAACACTCTTCAATCATATTCACGAAAAACTTTCCCATCTCGTCGATGATATCATCTTCTAGTACTGAACTCTGACCCGGACTTGAAATATGCTCTGACACAAAAACCTTGTTTTCCCTCCGGAGGCTGATATCCTATGACAACCCTTCCTTTCTACCTGTTAGGTCTAATTGGCTCTATGATCCTGTCCGACCTGGCTCCCAGCCCTATTCCTGACCTGTATCCATATTTCATTATTTCCCTCATATCTATTTTGGATCTATATGGCGATTGCATTCCTAAGTTTTGTTCAATCTCTTTCATTTCGGTAGTCTGCATGATTTCCACTACATGGAAATAAACTCTGTCAAGCCCTTCAACGAATGGAACTACATGCTCCAAATAAGCGGAGTGACCCCACTCACCATTGACCACTATCTCCTGACATCCCTACTCAAATTTCATGCATTGGTGTAAAGTGGATGGATGGCCCCTGCCATATATATCTAGGGCCTTCCCAGTAGTAAGTTGTAGGAAGAAGAGATGTCCATTACATGAAACAATATGGGAAACTCGACCGGCCTGATTTGCAAGGCCAAATAAATTTCTCCAATAACATCCTTTAGCGAACCTTCAAAAGGCCCTTACCCTCACGTGGCTTTCCTTGACCTCCCTCAAATGAATTCCTAAGTCCCGTAGGGTGTAGAGTGGACAAATGTTGACTCCTGACCCTCCATCGACCAGCACTCGGGATGCCACTTTCCCCCCGCATTTGACAGTGATATGAAGAGCTTTGTTGTGACTTGCGCCTTCGATAGGAAGCTTATCTCTTCTGAAAGTGATCATATTTTCTTCGACCATTTTCCCAATTGTTTCGGCCAATGCCTCACTGGTGTTGTTGCTTGGTACACTTACCCCATTTAGTACTTTCAACAGGGTGTCCTTATGGCTGTCGTAACGCATTCATAAATCCATGATTGATATCTGTGCTTGGATTTTCTTCAGCTGCTCCTCCACAGAATACTCTTTGGTCGACATTCTCTTCCCTCGGTTGACATCTTCAGGAGGTAGCATATCCTAGACCTAGTCATACCATAGGTTGCGGTAGAGTCTGTCATTTTGGTCTTTCCCTTTTGCTGGTACGTCTATGGGATAGTTTTGTATTCCTGACTTTCTTCGTCTCCTGTAGCAATGACAAGTTGTTGGTGATAAGTTTGAACAATCACTATAGGTTTCACTTGTACTATAATCATTGGAGCCCTTTGAGGAGGGATCCATGTGGCTTCTGCATTTCCTATTGTGACAATCATTCCCTTTAGGTCATAATCTTTGTCCAATGTGATCATGTTAACTCCCTGGTTTCGGTGATTTGGCAGCGGATTGTGATTCACATTGGGCGACGCTAGAGAGCATGGAATGTCTCCACTCTTGATAAGTATTTCAATCTTATTTTTATCTTAAAATAATCTTCAGTATCATGACCAGGCACGTTGGAATGGTATACACATCTTTTAGTTGCATCAAAATACTTGGAGGGGTATTCAGGAACCCTTCATTCAACCGGATGCATCAATCCCGCTCTTCTTAATCTCTCAAACAATTGTGCTAGAGGCTCAGCAATCGGGGTATAATATTTGGGACCCCTCTCTTCAAAGTTGGGTCGAGGGCGTGGTGCATAAGCGGGTCGGTTTTGGTGAGTAGTGGTTTGGACAAGAGCATATGGTCATTGTGGGTTTGGGTTGTTGTTGGCTCGAGAAGGGTTGTATTAGGGTTGAGGGTGATAATATGGCTGGGTGTTATAGACTAGAGCGTAAGTGGGTGGTGGTGAATGGCCGTTTGGGGAACAGTATGTGTTTTCGTGATGTGGGTTGGGCTGATAGTAAGGGACGACTGCTGAGACCTCCTCTTTCTTCTTCTTTCCGCTACCGATTGGCCCTGATTGGATGGCCTTGCTGGTCGCTTGCAATGCTACCATGGATTGTACTTTACCAGATTTTATGCCCTCTTCTAAGAAATCTCCCATCTTGACCAGCTCAGGGAATTTTTGTCCCATCATTCCCATCATCTTTTCAAAGTATATCCCTTCATGGGCTCTGATGAAATACTTTGTTAATTCACTGTCGTCCAACGGAGGTTGCGTCCTGGCGGCCTCTAACCTTCACCGATGTGCATATTCTTGGAATGACTCGGATGATTTTTTCTGCAAGTTCACTAGTGCAAACCAATCAGGAGTGATATTTGTGTTAAATCAAAAGCGATTCATGAAGTCTTCCGCCATATCTTGCCAAGTTCTCCAATATATCGGATCCTGTCGAGTATACCAGGTGAGTGCTTCTCCCATTAGGCTCCTTATAAATAACTTCATCCTTAGCTTCTCATTCCTCCTCACTCCGACCAACTTGTCACAATATGTCCTCAAATGTGCGTGGGGATCACCTGTCCCATCAAAGATATCGAACTTTAGAGGTTTATCCCATGCTGGCATATCCACATCCAGATGAATAAAAATATCTTGGTAGTCCAAACTTTCACTTCCTTGGGCAACTTGGAGGTTTTTCATTTGCTTTCTCAAGATTTACAGCTGCTCAGATAATGACTCCTCTTCCTTACGCATGGCTTCCCTTTCCATCTCGGTGTATTGGTCAATCTCATAAGGCACCCTGACCGTGACAAGCATTTTAAAGGTAGGTTTAGAAATGGCATATACATGGGGAACATACCACTCGTGAATGGTGGTACGTGCCATAGGTATGTGCTGGTTAGTGGTAAAAGTGACCCCGTCATGAGGTGGGGTATGAGTTGTATTGGTAGTGATAGGCGGGTTTTGTGGTGTCTGAACGTACTATGTTATGTAGGGAGTGTGGAAAGGGGGATTTGGTGGGTTTGCGGGGGTTACTGGAGGCATGACTTGAGTGGTAGGAACTGAAGTTGGGGTGTTGTTGTTTTGGCGTGATGTGGAATGAAAGTGGTCAAAAATTGAATCCAAAGAAGGAAATCAATGTGGTTGAGGAAGCGTTGTCATGGCCAGGTGCGCTAGTACCCTAATATGATGTACTTCCTCCCTTAGAGACTCCATTTCCTGAGCCATCCTGGCCACATGTTCATCATTCCTGGTATCGTCCTTCTCCCCTGATCGCCCCGGGTTGTCGGCTATGACCAGAGCATGTTCAGTCGGGTTTTCTATTGCTGACATCTTTCCCTTTGATCTTAGATTATATGGTGGTTCCGCCAGTTTCAGTCGACACAAACCAACTTGCTTTTCTTTTGGGGGTAATAATAAAGCAAAAGAAAAAATAAGAAGAAAGAAAAAAAAAAGAAACATGAGTCAGTTTCTTCATTTATATAATTATACAGAGCAATTAATTCATGAATTAAGGCTAGTGCGTTTTCCTAGAATTTATGGGGACCTCTCATTGCCGGAGGTAGGCCTAAATCGCAAATATTTGACAAACATTTAGACTTGACACAATTAGATCCGAAGCAAGTTTGTTTTCATTGATAATTTGGACTGACATAAGTGGGAAAAAAGATTACATCATTGTTTCATAGAACTACACGGGCTTGGAAAACTTGCCCTTTTGGAAAGTAAAAGAAAACGGGGAAGAAGGGTAAAAAGTGGGAAAGAGGGGACAATCAACCAACTCTAATAACCATCCCCTAAATTGTTCCCCATCTTCTCTTCTTCTTCTGGCTCCTCTTCCGGATCCACCTCCGGGTCATCTTCAAACTCCTCCTCCTCATCATTGAACTCTGACTCGTCCTCCGGATCTTCTTCTGGCTCAGTGTTAGAATCTATTTGGATGCACTCCACTGCCCGCTCATCATGTTCAGCAGATGGCAACATATGATCGATGGATCCTGGGACCACGTGACAATGTATCAAAGTGGTCACAAGGTAATGTGGCAGGATCTCATGGTAAATTTGCAAAGCAGCCATTACATCTTCCAACCAGGAAATACCCTCTCTGCTTGCGGGCCAACTCATCTTCCTTATTGATCCAGACATAATACTCAAGAGTGAACCATGAGTTTTGACCCATCGGCATTGTGAGTAGTGCGTTCCATTCTTCTTAGAGCCTTCTTATCCTGGGGATTGGATTATGTCCATTGTACTCATCCTCGTATAACGCTTTGGATTCTATCCATTGTACTCATCCTCGTATAACATTGTCCTTATCTACAGAGGCAAATCTTGGATCATCCCGAACTGTCTGAGGACCCGCATGGGTGAGTATGGTTGAATACGTTCAAATCTAATCAGCTTGATGAAGTATTTATGAGGAGTTCTTAAGATTTCTCTTCCACCTAACCATGATAGCTTCCAGTTGATCCATTCTCCACTCAGATTGGTCAGCATTTCCCTCCACTCTTCTTGTCCATGAGAGGAGACCCAATGTCTCATTCTCTCGTTGTGGCTACGGATCATGTTGCTGACGCCCACAAAGTAGTCAATGGTGGCCTCTCGCTGGAAGAAAGGTTTGGTAGCCCAAATCTGAAGCAACAAATTACAACCTTTAAAGAAATCATACCCTCGTGCAGATACGAACAAAGCCCTCAGCATCCCAGCTGGCCCCATCAGCACTAACATAGCATGAAGGTTGCGATGAAAGGTTGCTAGAACCACATATAATAGTTTGATGTTGATCCGACCCTTTCTCTGCGGGAAGACCAATAATCCCAACAGTTCTATTGAGAAGGTGATAGGCCTGAGACTCTCCCACGTTGCTTGGTCACATTGAAACTTTCCCGAATACCACTCGTAGCTTTCATGGTGCCCAAATCTGTCGAACAACTGGTCGAGGCTCACCCATCTGTCCTCGATACTTCTGAGACTTGTACTGTTGACCAGGCCTAAAGTATCCAAGAACCGGTAACCGGGCATAGTAACTGGCAATATTGGCTTCTTTCTGTTGAACGGAAGCTCCTTGAAACGACCGACTTCCTCCAATGTTGGTACTAACTCACAGTCGGCAAACTTGAACACCACCTTAGCAAGATCCCAAAAATCTATCAATAGGTGAGTGAGCACCTTGTATGCTCGGATTTTCAGCAAAGTGTTTAGTTACCCCAGGTGCATCTGAACCTCATGTCCGTGTTCTCGGTGAATATTTTTCCACCACTGCTTCAATTTATGTGGCGCTCCCATTACCATGCTAATGTCAGGGATGTTTTGGTTGATTTTCATTTTCTGAATTGGGTAAAAGAAAGGTGTTTGGTAAGTGTTTGCTTCGGATCTTTAAGTGTCTTGTCGGGTTTGTTTGTCTTTCCACAGAAGTCATGTCGTTGGGTGCATGACCCGTCGATATTAGGGTGGCTTTCCTAATTGTGTGTCGATGCCGAGGATCGACTCACCTAAGGTTTATGCAGTATTCTCTATTTTTGCTAGAGTATAGTGTTTCCTATTTTTGAGTTGGACTAAAGGCTACGAGAAGTTATGTCAGTTGACCTGACAAAGACATTCTCTGAAACTAGAGAGTTTTGAAAAGAAGGTTCGGAGGAAATAATGTGATGACAATGTATATAAAGCAGTAACAGATAAGAGTGTAGCAACCAAAAGCATGATAATAAGCATAAAAAGAAAATAAGGTAGGTAAGCACATAATTGCAATTTTAACTACAGTTAAAGCAATGTACAAATAAATCTAGATACCAAATTAGTCTAAGTCTGCTAAGGTCAGAACCTAAGTACGAATCCCCATTAGAGTCGCCATGTTGTTGCACCCTATTTTGCACTAGTCAAAATAAGATTCAACTTGTGGTTTCTCCATTGTTGATAAAGAGAGTCGCCGCCTAATAGTTAAGGTATACTAGGGTACATATTGAATTACTAATTCAGGTTCTTTATTAGTTTGCTAACCGGTGAGATTATGGGTAAGGGTTGTTGTTCTTCTAAGGGGAAAGTGTTAGGAACTCCTTAAAATCTACCTGAGGTAGCTTCATAGGACTTAGACTAGATTTGGAATCAATTATTTATACTATGACTTAACTAGTGTTATAAAGACATGGCTTATCACATATTAGGAGATAATTCTTACAAAGGGAGAGTGTGGTTTAAAAGGATATGAATTAATAGAGGAAAATAACGTAGTGTATATATACTTAAAACGAGTTGTTGAAAAGAGATATAAGGTGTTTGTATTTAAGAAAGTATGTGAAAAGGAAAAATTAAATTATACACGTGTTCCTAATGCATGAGTAGGCCTAAATGTACCTTGATCTTTTGGACTTGAAGAAAAGCCATTTTTGAAAATCCTTTTGGAGGGATGACACTTCATATTTTCGAAATAATTTGATTCCCTTTTGGAGATAAAAAAACTTGCCTTCCCGATCTGATTTTTCCTTTTTGAAAGGTGTGGCTGCCGTTTAGCTAAGCTTTGGGCTTCAAATTCTTTAAGAAAAGAAAGTGAGCGGAAACATAGTAATAGTATAAATAAATTATAATTAGCGAATGAGAGATTAATTACTAACTAATTCTTTTTAATCCTATGTTATTTAGGGCTTGCCTAAGTTTTATATGACTTAAGGCATAAAATAAAGCATGCAATCCAATCTATAATTGTTATATAGATGTGAGATAAAAACAATAACAAAAGATTCGACAAAGTGCAACAAGGCAGTAAATTATAGTAAACGATAAAGGAGTCTAGAGAAAGAGGGCTAGACTCTGGTATTTGGGCCTCAAAGAGGCAGGCCCAGCAGTAAAAAATGCGGCTACAACTGACTTCAGACTTCCAAACATGCAGCAGTGCTGGACTTAGGCCCGAGTTCCTTAGGAACTCAGCATGCCCAAACAGATGTACATGTTAATAAAAAAAAGTCATTAGGTACAGATTATGCATGTTCAATTATGTATGGAACACGTAAACAACTGATTTGAGCAAATTATAAAAATATATCAATACTCAAGTACTATGAGAAACTTATACTAATGTGATGGTTATATATGGCAAATAATTTACATAGAAAACCTCACGTTGTTATTAAACACTAAACCCCTAAAGAACAACAAGTGTCAATGAATTAAGGGCTAAGGAGAGATTTCCACTCAAGGTCTATGCCCCCTTTGAATCCCCCGACACTTAAAGTTCCCAAAGGTCTCTGGGCCCAGGGAAATGCTTGTGCCGGGGAGAGCAGCCCAACCTAGAGTTAAACTCCTCTCCCAAATAACCCTAACCACTAAAGACTCATTTTTCCCTATGGGTTTTAAGTGCCAATGAGGCCCTTTCAATGTAAACTAACTATCATCATATTCCCCACCGCAGAAGTACACATTCTCTCTTAACTGAATATCATAAGGATACAAAAACAAATTCATTTTATGACTATATATCTAATACCAAATGAATAATACACATATTAAGTAAGTCTAAAGGTCAGATTTCCAACACATATCAAAAAGAAACATAAACACTATAATATTTCTATTACAGATATAAACACTAAGGATCACATTCATAGGATAGGTAAAGAACACACGGTTCAGATATGCAACAATACAAATGCCTCTAAAAACAGATTAGTTAACTCAGGCCATGCAACTAGCATATGTACAAATTGACAATACAACTTGAAGCCTTTCTAAAAAAATCAACAAGGATTCAGACAGATGGTCATGATTAGCAACCACTATAGGTATTATCAAAGATATCAGGACTTTTAGTATGACTATAGGTTACAGATTCAAACATAGAATTCTTAAAGATGCTTAACAAAATCACATGTTACCAACCATACATCATTTAGGATTGAAGGCAGAATCACATATTCATAAGAATACTAATCTTATATTGAAATAGGTAGACTATTATGTCCAGGCAACAAAAATAGAAAGTTCCGTTATGGTTTACAGACTAAGTTCAATTCATCAGTAGGGAAAGAGAGGACCAGGTGCAATTTCAAAATAGAGTATAAGAACATGAGGTCATGCAGATGTCACGTCCCAAAACCGAGGAGCGCGACCGGCCCGACTGAGCAAGCCTGTTAGATTTCATTCTACCCAAACTCATTCACAAATGGAGATAATACCTATTTTCATTATTTAGACAAAATGGTGTTCACGTCCACAATAGCAATTCATTTCCAATAGCTTCATCATTTTTAAAGTCTCAATGGACAGGTAATACAACCACAACATAACATATTTTGTCTTCCCCAGCACCAATACACAACCCACACTATGTCTACGGAGCCTCTATAGATAAAGAAGAGTACAATGATAATGCCGGTAACAAGGCCCCGGCTATACCCCAAACAAAATACACAAAGTACAAAGGATTCATGACCCCGGGACGAAGTGGGGCTCACCAAGTCAGCTGGGAAGAAGGTGTACTGCTATCACTGATCAATCTCTCCTGCTGTTGAACCACCTGCATCCATTTAAAGATGCAGCGCCCCCGGCAAAAGGGACGTTAGTACCGTCGAATAGCACTAGTATGAAAATTAAACACCAATTTAAGAATTTAGAAATACAAGATAATTATGATAAACCAGTGCGAAAATAGAATAATATAGATAGCTATCTCAACCATAGCAAGATTATTAAAAGCTGTCAACAACATTTATAGGATTTAAAATGAGATCCTATGTAACCATCTTCACACAAAGTGGCCCGTCGCCTCACCCGATGTATGCAGGTGGAGGTGTATGTACAATACCACAACTCTAATCAAGCGGCCCTACCGCCTCACCCCAATGTATGCGGGTGGATGTATAACCACAGTACCAAGAACCTACACAAAACGGCTATGCCGCCTCACCCCAATGTATGCGAGTGGAAATGCATCAACGATACCAATACCAACACAAAGCGGCTATGCCGCCTCACCCTAATGTATACGGGTGGTGGTTCCACAACAATACCAAAACTATACACAAAGCGGTCGTACCGCCTCACCCCAATGTTAGCGGGTGGAGGTGTAGTCCCACAATACCATAATCCCTACACAAAGCGGTCATGCCGCCTCACCCTAATATATATGTGGGTGGAGGTGTATCACAGTCACAATCGCTATACCATAATCCCCACACAAAGCGGTCATGCCGCCTCACCCCAATATATATGCAGGTGGAGGTGTAGTCCCACAATACCATAATCCCTACACAAAGCGGTCATGCCGCCTCACCCTAATATATATGTGGGTGGAGGTGTATCACAGTCACAATCGCTATACCATAATCCCCACACAAAGCGGTCATGCCGCCTCACCCTAATATATATGTGGGTGGAGGTGTATCACAGTCACAATCGCTATACCATAATCCCCACACAAAGCGGTCATGCCGCCTCACCCTAATATATATGTGGGTGGAGGTGTATCACAGTCACAATCGCTATACCATAATCCCCACACAAAGCGGTCATGCCGCCTCACCCTAATATATATGTGGGTGGAGGTGTATCACAGTCACAATCGCTATACCATAATCCCCACACAAAGCGGTCATGCCGCCTCACCCTAATATATATGTGGGTGGAGGTGTATCACAGTCACAATCGCTATACCATAATCCCCACACAAAGCGGTCATGCCGCCTCACCCTAATATATATGTGGGTGGAGGTGTATCACAGTCACAATCGCTATACCATAATCCCCACACAAAGCGGTCATGCCGCCTCACCCTAATATATATGTGGGTGGAGGTGTATCACAGTCACAATCGCTATACCATAATCCCCACACAAAGCGGTCATGCCGCCTCACCCTAATATATATGTGGGTGGAGGTGTATCACAGTCACAATCGCTATACCATAATCCCCACACAAAGCGGTCATGCCGCCTCACCCTAATATATATGTGGGTGGAGGTGTATCACAGTCACAATCGCTATACCATAATCCCCACACAAAGCGGTCATGCCGCCTCACCCTAATATATATGTGGGTGGAGGTGTATCACAGTCACAATCGCTATACCATAATCCCCACACAAAGCGGTCATGCCGCCTCACCCTAATATATATGTGGGTGGAGGTGTATCACAGTCACAATCGCTATACCATAATCCCCACACAAAGCGGTCATGCCGCCTCACCCTAATATATATGTGGGTGGAGGTGTATCACAGTCACAATCGCTATACCATAATCCCCACACAAAGCGGTCATGCCGCCTCACCCTAATATATATGTGGGTGGAGGTGTATCACAGTCACAATCGCTATACCATAATCCCCACACAAAGCGGTCATGCCGCCTCACCCTAATATATATGTGGGTGGAGGTGTATCACAGTCACAATCGCTATACCATAATCCCCACACAAAGCGGTCATGCCGCCTCACCCTAATATATATGTGGGTGGAGGTGTATCACAGTCACAATCGCTATACCATAATCCCCACACAAAGCGGTCATGCCGCCTCACCCTAATATATATGTGGGTGGAGGTGTATCACAGTCACAATCGCTATACCATAATCCCCACACAAAGCGGTCATGCCGCCTCACCCTAATATATATGTGGGTGGAGGTGTATCACAGTCACAATCGCTATACCATAATCCCCACACAAAGCGGTCATGCCGCCTCACCCTAATATATATGTGGGTGGAGGTGTATCACAGTCACAATCGCTATACCATAATCCCCACACAAAGCGGTCATGCCGCCTCACCCTAATATATATGTGGGTGGAGGTGTATCACAGTCACAATCTCTATACCATAATCCCCACACAAAGCGGTCATGCCGCCTCACCCCAATATATATGCGGGTGGAGATGTATCACAGTCACAATATCTATACCATAATCCCCACACAAAGCGGTCACGCCGCCTCACCCCAATTTATGCGGGTGGAGGTGTATCACAGACACAATCTCTACACAACTTGGCATAATAACTTTCACATAAATCACGACTAGAAATTATAACATGTGGATACATTATCCATAGTTTGGGACACATCCTCAATTTATAATGCAATATGATAAGATCATTTGAAACACGAATTGAACATATATCTTTATCACAAAACTTATCGGAATACTCCATTTATTATCAACATCTCGGAACTTACAAGGATATTGGGAATTCCAATTCTTAAAGAAGGGTTTAGCCAACATACCTCAATTTGTCCTTTAATGATACTACAACGATGAAATACACTAAGCAACTTCAATCTACAATAACTACATCCAATGAGACCAAAATTAGTAACAAATCCCATGGGTTCATTGTATTTCATAAATTTCATCGCCAAGATTACCATTCACCTTCTCTCTTATTTTCTCAAAAGTACTATTCATGCCATAAACTAGAGTTTTATAATCCAATCTTTCAACCATTAAAACTTGCAACAAATGCTTCAAATACTTCTAACTACTCATAATAAATGAGTTTGAAGTATTGAAATTACCTCTAGTAGATCAATCTTGAAAAATTACAACTTTGGTGATTTTTATGTTCTTGAGGATTTGATGATGAAATCTTGTATTTGGATATAAGAATGATGTTAGAACTCATGTATATTGAGTAATAATAAATATCATTAATAACTTACCTTGGTTGATTGGACTTGATTTGAGCTCAAAATCGTCCCTTCACCTCAAGAACCCTAACCCCCAAATACTCAAAATATCCCCCTTCCCCGACCTTGTATTTATAGGCCCAGATTTCTGGGTTTCGGATGCGGCCCTGGATGCTTCGCATCCCCACTTCACTCCTCTTTGAAGGTCGGATGCGGACCTGGACGCTATGGCAG
>AWOL01S0179295.1:0-11911 GCA_000715115.1 Nicotiana otophora
ATTCCCATATTTTCGTGTGCTATAGCCCATGCCTTCCAAGTGGTCCCAGGACCCCCGAACCCCAATCTCCTAAAATATTTTCAGGCCATCCAATATGACCTAAGGAACCATAGTCACCACCCCGCCATGATCGTTCCTCATGTTTTGCATTTTTCGGCCAAAGAACTTGAATTCAGCGCGATTCCAATATCTTAGTGCGCTATATAGATCACGCCTTCCGAGTGGTCCCGCCCCCCCGAACCCCGATTGCCTAAAATTTTTCCGGTCCATCAAATATGACCTAAGGAACCAAAGTCACCGCCCTGCCATGATTGTTCCGCATGTTTTGCGTTTTTCGGAAAAAATACTAGAATTTCGCCCGATTTCCATATTTTCGCGTGCGCCCACGCCTTCCAAGTGGGCCGGGCCACTCGTACTGGGATCGTCTAAAAATATTTCGGGCTATCAAATACGACCTAAGGAACCATAGTCACCGCCCCGCCATGAGCATTCCTCATTTTTTATGATTTTCGACCAAAAAACTAGAATTCCACCGATTCCCATATTTTCGTGTGCAATAGCCCACGCCTTCCGAGTGGGCTGGGCCCCCTGACTCGGATCGCCTAAAATCTTTTTGGGCCATAAAATACGACCTAGGGAATCATAGTCACCGCCCCACCATGATCGTTCCTCCTTTATTGCATTTTTCAGCCAAAGAACTAGAATTCCACCTGATTCCCATATTTTCGTGTGCGCCCACGCCTTCCGAGTGGGCCGGGCCCCCCGGACTGGGATTGCCTAAAATATTTTCGGTCTATCGAATATGACCTAGGGAACCATAGTCACCGCCCCGTCATGATCGTTCCTCATATTTTCCATTTTTCGGCCATAAAACTAGAATTCCGCCCGATTCCCATATTTGCGTGTGCTATAGCCCACGCCTTCCGAGTGGGCGGGCCCCCCTGGACTCGGATAGCCTAAAAGTTTTTCAGGCCATCGAATATGACCTAAGGAACCATAGTCACTGCCCCGTCAGGATAGTTCCTCATTTCTTGCATTTCTCGGCCAAAAAACTAGAATTCTACCCGATTCCCATATTTTCGTGTGCTATAGCCCACGCCTTCCGAGTGGGCCGGCCCCCCCGGACTCAGATTGCCTAAAATTTTTCGGGCCTTCAAATATGACCTAAGGAACCATAGTCACCGCCCAGTCGTGACCGATCCTCATGTTTTTTATTTTTCGGCCAAAAAACTAGAATTGCGCCCGATTCCCATATTTTCGTATGATATACCCACGCCTTCCAAGTGGTCCCGGGAACCCCGGACTCGAATTGCCTAAAGTTTTTTCGGGCCATTAAATACAACCTAAGGAACCATTGTCACCGCCCTGCCATGATCGTTCCTCACGTTTTGCATTTTATGGCCAAAAAACTAGAATTCCGCCCGATTCTCATATTTGCGTGTGCTATAGCCCACGCCTTCCAAGTGGTCCCGGGACCCCCGAACCCCGATCTCCTAAAAATTTTTCAGGCCATCAAATACGACCTAAGGAACCATAGTCACTGCCGCACAATGATCATTCCTCATATTTTGCATTTTTCGGCCAAAAAACTAGAATTCCGCGCGATTCCAATATTTTCGTGTGCTATATAGCTCACGCCTTCCGAGTGGTCCCGGCCCCCTAACCCAGATCGCCTAAAATCTTTCCGGTCCATGGAATACGACCTAAGGAACCAAAGACACTGCCCCACCATGATTGTTCCTCATTGTTTGCATTTTTCGGCCAAAATACTAGAATTTCGCCCGATTCCCATATTTTCGCGTGCGCCCACGCCTTCCAAGTGGGCCGGGCCACTCGTACTGGGATCGCCTAAAAATTTGTCGGGCTATCAAATATGACCTAAGGAACCATAGTCACCGCCCCGCCATGATCATTCCTCATTTTGTATGATGTTTGGCACAAAAATTAGAATTCCACCGATTCCCATATTTTCAGGTGCAATAGCCCACGCCTTCCGAGTGGGCCGGGCCCCCCTGACTCGGATCGCCTGAAATCTTTTCGGGCCATCAAATACGGCCTAGGGAACTATAGTCACGCCCCACCATGATAGTTCCTTATTTATTGAATGTTTCGGCCAAAGAACTAGAATTCTGCCCGATTCCCATATTTTCGTGTGCAATAGCCCACGCCTTCCGAGTGGGCCGGGCCCCCCGAACTCAAATAGCCTAAAAGTTTTTCGGGCCATCAAATATGATCTAAGGAACCATATTCACTGCCTAGCCGTGATCGATCCTCATTTTTTTAATTTTTCGAAAAAATAAACTAGAATTTCGCCCGATTCCCATATTTTCGTGTGCTATAGCCCACGCCTTCCAAGTGGTCCTAGGATCCCCGGACTCGGATTGCCTAAAGTTTTTCCGGGCCATTAAATACGACCTACAGAACTATAGTCACCGCCCCGCCATGATCGTTCCTCACGTTTTGCATTTTACGGCCAAATAACTATAATTCCGCCCGATTCCCATATTTTCGTGTGCTATAGCCCATGCCTTCCAAGTGATCCCGGGACCCCCGAACCCCGATCTCCTAAAATATTTTCAGGCCATCAAATATGACCTAAGGAACCATAGTCACCGCCCCGCCATGATCGTTCCTCACGTTTTGCATTTTACGGCCAAATAACTATAATTCCGCCCGATTCCCATATTTTCGTGTGCTATAGCCCATGCCTTCCAAGTGATCCCGGGACCCCCGAACCCCGATCTCCTAAAATATTTTCAGGCCATCAAATATGACCTAAGGAACCATAGTCACCGCCCCGCCATGATCGTTCCTCATGTTTTGCATTTTTCGTCCAAAAAACTTGAATTCTGCGCGATTCCAATATTTGCGTTCGCTATATAGACCACGCCTTCCGAGCGGTCCCGCCCCTCCGAACCCCGATCGCCTAAAATTTTTCCGATCCATCAAATATGACCTAAGGAACCAAAGTCACCGCCCTGCCATGATTGTTCCGTATTTGTTGCATTTTGCGAAAAAAATACTAGAATTTCGCCCGATTCCCATATTTGCGCGTGCGCCCACGCCTTCCAAGTGGGCCGGGCCACTCATACTGGGATCGCCAAAAACATTTCGGGCTATCAAATACGACCTAAGGAACCATAGTCACCGCCCCGCCATGATCATTCCTCATTTTTTATGATTTTCGGCCAAAAAACTAGAATTCCACCGATTCCCATATTTTCGTGTGCAATAGCCCACGCCTTCCGAGTGGGCTGGGCCCCCCTGATTCGGATCGCCTAAAATCTTTTTGGGCCATCCGATACAACCTAGGGAACCATAGTCACCGCCCCACCATGATCGTTCCTCCTTTATTGCATTCTTCGGCCAAAGAACTAGAATTCCACCTGATTCCCATATTTTCGTGTGCTATTGCCCATGCCTTCCGAGTGGGCCGGCCCTCCCGGACTCGGATCACATAAAATTGTTTCGGGCCATCAAATACGACCTAAAGAACTATAGTCACCGCCCCGCCGTGATGGTTCCTCATTATTACATTTTTGGCAAAAAATCTAGAATTCCGCCCGATTCCCAAATTTTCGTGTGCAATAGCCCAAGCCTTCCGAGTGGGCCGGGCCCCTGACTCGGATCGCCTAAACTTTTTTCGGGCCATCAAATATGACCTAGGGAACCATAGTCACCGCCCCGCCATGATCGTTCCTCATGTTTTGCATTTTTCGGCATAAAACTAGAATTCCGCCCGATTCCCATATTTGTGTGTGCTATAGCCCACGCCTTCCGAGTGGGCCGGCCCCCCTGGACTCGGATAGCCTAAAAGTTTTTCAGGCCATCGAATATGACCTAAGGAACCATAGTCACCACCCCGCCATGATCGTTCCTCATTTTTTACTTTTTTCGGCAAAACAAACTCGAATTTCGCCCGATTCCCATATTTTCGTGTGCAATAGCCCATGCCCTCCGAGGGGCCGGGCCCCCCAGACTCAGATTGCCTAAAAGTTTTTCGTGCAATCAAATATGACCTAAGGAACCATAGTCACCGCCCAGCCGTGATCGATCCTCATTGTTTTCATTTTTCGGCCAAAAAACTAGAATTTCGCCCGAATCCCATATTTTCGTGTGCTATAGCCCCTCGCTTTCCAATTGGTCCCGGGACCCCCGGACGCTGATCGCCTAATATTTTACTGGCCATAACATACGACCTAAAGAACCATAGTCACCGCCCCGCTATTATCGTTCCTCATGTTTTGCGGTTTTCGGCCAAAAAACTAGAATTTCGCTTCATTCCCATATTTTTGTGTGCTATAGCCCACGCCTTCCCAGTGGGTAGGGCCCCCTAGAGCCGGATCACCTAAAATTTTTCTGGGCCATAATATACGACCTAAGGAACCATAGTCACCACCCCGTCAGCATCGTTCCTCATTTTTTGCGTTTTTCGGCCAAAGAAATAGAATTCTGCCCGATTCCCATATTTTCGTGTGCTATAGCCCACGCCTTCCGAGTGGGTCGGGCCCTCCGGACTCAGATTGCCTAAAAGTTTTTCGGGCCATCCAATATGATCTAAGGAACCATAGTCTCCGCCCAGCCGTGATCGATCCTCATTTTTTCATGTTTCGGCCAAAAAACTTGAATTCCGCGCGATTCCCATATTTTCGTGTTCCCACGCCTTCCGAGTGTTCCCGGCCCCCCGGGACCCCGATCGCCTAAAATTATTTTAGTCCGTCAAATACGACCTAAAGAACATAGTCACCGCCCCTCCATGATCGTTCCTCATATTTTTGCATTTTTCGGCCAAAATACTAGAATTCTGCCCGATTCTCATATTTTCGCGTGCGCCCACGCCTTCCGATTGGGCCGGGTCACCCGTACTGGGATTGCCTAAAAAAGTTTTGGGCTATCAAATACGACCTAAGGAACCACAGTCACCGCCCCGCCATGAGCATTCCTCATTTCTTAATATTTTCGGCTAAAACACTAGAATTCCGCCCGATTCCCATTATTTCATGTGCAATAGCCCACGCCTTCCGAGTGGGCCGGGCCCCCTGACTCGGATAGTCTAAAATTTTTTCGGGCCGTCAAATACGACCTAGGGAACCATAGTCACCGCCCCTCCATGATCGTTCCTCATTGTTTTCATTTTCGACCAAAAAACTAGAATTTCGCCTGGTTCCCTTATTTTCGTGTGCTATTGCCCACGCCTTCCGAGTGGGCCGGCCCTCCCGGACTCGGATCGCATAAAATTTTTTCGGGCCATCAAATACGACCTAAAGAACCATAGTCACCGCCCCGCCATGATGGTTCCTCATTATTACATTTTGGCCAAAAATCTAGAATTCCGCCCGATTCCCAAATTTTCGTGTGCAATAGCCTAAGCCTTCCGAGTGGGCCGGGCCCCTAACTCGGATCACCTAAACTTTTTTCGGGCCGTCAAATATGAACTAGGGAACCATAGTCACCGCCCCGCCATGATCGTTCCTCATGTTTTGCATTTTGCGGCTTCAAAACTAGAATTTCGCCCGATTCCCACATTTTCGTGCCTTTCAAGTGGTCCCTGGACCCCCGGACCCCGATCGCCTAAGTGTTTCCGGGACATAAAATTTTTTTGGGCCATCAAATACGACCTAAGGAACCATAGTCACCGTCCCGTCAGGATCGTTCCTCATTTTTTGCGTTTCTCGGCCAAAAAACTAGAATTCTACCCCATTCCCATATTTTCGTGTGCTATAGCTCACGCCTTCTGAGTGGGCCGGGCCCCCCGGACTCAGATTGCCTAAAAGTTTTTTGGGCCATCAAATATGACCTAAGGAACCATAGTCACTGCCCAGCTGTGATTAATCCTCATTGTTTTCATTTTTCGGCCAAAAAACTAGAATTTCGCCCGATTCCCATATTTTTGTGTGCTATTGCCCACGCCTTCCAAGTGGTCCCGGGACCCCCAGACTCGGATTGCCTAAAGTTTTTTCGGACCGTTAAATACGACCTAAGGAACCATAGTCACCGGCCCCCTTGATCATCCTCACGTTTTGCATTTTATGGCCAAAAAACTAGAATTCCGCCCGATTCTCATATTTTCGTGTGCTATAGCCCACGCCTTCCAAGTGGTCCCGGGACCCCCAAACCCCGATCTCCTAAAAATTTTTCAGGCCATCAAATACGACCTAAGGAACCATAGTCACCGCCCCGCCATGATCGTTCCTCATGTTTTGCAATTTTCGGCCAAAAAACTTGAATTCCGCGCGATTCCAATATTTTCGTGCGCTATATAGCCCACGCCTTCCAAGTGGTCCCGGCCCCCCCGAACCCCGATCGCCTAAAATTTTTCCGGTCCATCAAATAGGACCTAAGGAATCAAAGTCACCGCCCTGCCATGATTTTTCCTCATTTTTTGCGTTTTGCAGCAAAAATACTAGAATTTCGCCCGATTCCCATATTTTCGCGTGCGCACACGCCTTCCAAGTGGGCCGGGCCACTCGTACTGGGATATCCTAAAAATATTTCGGGCTATCACATACGACCTAAGGAACCATAGTCACCGCTCCGCCATGATCATTCCTCATTTGTTATGATTTTCGGCCAAAAAACTAGAATTTCGCCCGATTCCCATATTTTCGTGTGCAATAGCCCACGCCTTCCGAGTGGGCCGGGCCCCCCTGACTAGGATAGCCTAAAATCTTTTCGGGCCATCAAATACGACCTAGGGAACAATAGTCACTGCCCTGCCATGATCGTTCCTCACTTTTTGCATTTTACGGCCAAAAAACTAGAATTCCGCCCAATTCCCATATTTTCGTGTGCTATAGCCCACGCCTTCCAAGTGGTCCCGGGACCCTCGGACCCCGATCGCCTATATATTTCAGGGACATAAAATTTTTCTGGGCCATCAAATACGACCTAAGGAACGATAGTCACCGCCCCGTCAGGATCGTTCCTCATTTTTTGCGTTTCTCGGCCAAAAAACTAGAATTCTCCCCGATTCCCATATTTTCGTGTGCTATAGCCCACGCCTTCCAAGTGTTCCCGACACCCCCGGTCTCGGATTGCCTAAAGTTTTTCCGGGCCATTAAATACGACCTAAGGAACCATAGTCACCGCCCCGCCATGATCGTTCCTCACGTTTTGCATTTTACGGCCAAAAAACTAGAATTCCGCCTGATTCCCATATTTTCTTGTGCTATAGCCCACGCCTTCCAAGTGGTCCCGGGACCCCCGAACCCCGATCTCCTAAAAAATTTTCAGGCCATCAAGTTCGACCTAAGGAACCATAGTCACCGCCCCGCCATGATCGTTCCTCATGTTTTGCATTTTTCGGCCAAACAACTTGAATTCCGCACGATTCTAATATTTCCGTGCGCTATATAGCCCACGGATTCCGAGTGGTCCCGGCCCCCCCAGAACCCCGATCGCCTAAAATTTTTCCGGTCCATCAAATATGACCTAAGGAACCAAAGTCACCGCCCTGCCATGATTTTTCCTTATTTTTTGCGTTTTTCGGCCAAATTACTAGAATTTCACCGCCCCGCCATGATCATTCCTCATTTTGTATGATTTTCGTGTGCAATAGCCCACGCCTTCCGAGTGGGCTGGGCCCCCTGACTCGGATCGCCTAAAATCTTTTCGGGCCATCAAATACGACCTAGGGAACCATAGTCACCACCACGCCATGATCGTTCCTCAGATTTTTGCATTTTTCGGCCAAAATACTAGAATTCCGCCCGATTCCCATATTGTCGTGTGCAATAGCCCACGCCTTCCGAGTGGGCTGGGCCCCCTGACTCGGATCGCCTAAAATCTTTTCGGGCCATCAAATACGACCTAGGGAACCATAGTCACCACCACGCCATGATCGTTCCTCAGATTTTTGCATTTTTCGGCCAAAATACTAGAATTCCGCCCGATTCCCATATTGTCGTGTGCAATAGCCCACGCCTTCCGAGTGGGCTGGGCCCCCTGACTCGGATCGCCTAAAATCTTTTCGGGCCATCAAATACGACCTAGGGAACCATAGTCACCACCACGCCATGATCGTTCCTCCTTTATTGCATTTTTCGGCCAAAGAACTAGAATTCCACCCGATTCCCATATTTTCGTGTGCGCCCACGCCTTCCGAGTGGGCCGGGCACCCGGACTGGGATTGCCTAAAAAATTTTCAGCCCATCAAATATGACCTAAGGAACTATAGTCACTGCCACATGGCGATCGTTCCTCATGTTTTCCATTGTTCGGCCATAAAACTAGAATTCCGCCCAATTACCATATTTTCGTGGGCCGGACCACGGCTTCCGAGTGGGCCGGCCCCCCTAGATTCGAATAGCCTAAAAGTTTTTCAGGCCATGGAATATGACCTAAGGAACCATAGTCACCGCCCCGCCATGATCGTTCCTCATTTTCTACGTTTTTCGGCAAAAAACTCGAATTTTGCCCGATTCCCATATTTGCGTGTACAATAGCCCACGCCTTCCGAGGGGGCCCGGCCGCCCGGACTCAGATTGCCTAAAAGTTTTTCGGGCCATTAAATATGACCTAAGGAACCATAGTTACCGCCCTGCCGTGATCGATCCTCATTTTTTTTATTTTTCAGCCAAAAAACTAGAATTTCGCCCGAATCCCATATTTTCGTGTGCTATAGCCCCTCGCCTTCCAATTGGTCCCGGGACCCCCGGACCCTGATCGCTTAAATTTTTCCGGGCCATAAAATATGACCTGAAGAACCATAGTCACCGCCCCGCCATGATCGTTCCTCACTTTTTGCATTTTACGGGGAAAAAAACTAGAATTCCGCACGATTCCCATATTTTCGTGTACTATAGCCCACGCCTTCCCGGTGGGTAGGGCCCCCAAGAGCCGGATCGCCTAAAATTTTTATGGACCATCAAATACGACCTAAGGAACCATAGTCACCGCCCCGTCAGGATCATTCCTCATTGTTTGCGTATTTCGGCCAAAAAACTAGAATTCTGCCCGATTCCCATATTTTCGTGTGTTATAGCCCATGCCTTCAGAGTGGGCCGGGCCCCCCGGACTCAGATTGCCTAAAAGTTTTTCGGGCCATCAAATATGACCTAAGGAACCATAGTCACCGCCCAGCCGTGATCGATCCTCATTTTTTCATTTTTCGGCAAAAAAACTTGAATTCCGCTTGATTCCCATATTTTCGTGTGCCCACGCCTTCCGAGTGGTCCCGGTCCCCCGGGACCCCGATCGCCTAAAATTTTTCCGGTCCGTCAAGTACGACCTAAAGAACCATAGTCACCGCCCCTCCATGATCGTTCCTCATATTTTTGCATTTTTCGGCCAAAATACTAGAATTCCGCCCGATTCTCATATTTTCGCGTGCACCCATGCCATCCGATTGGGTCGGGCCACTCGTACTGGGATTGCCTAAAAAGTTTTAGGGCCATCAAATACGACCTAAAGAACCATAGTCACCGCCCTGCCATGATCATTCCTCATTTTTTAAGAGTTTCGGCCAAAAAACTAGAATTTCGCCCGATTCCCATATTGTCGTGTGCAATAGCCCACGCCTTCCGAGTGGGCCGGGCCCCCTAACTCGGATCGACTAAAATCTTTTCGGGCCATCAAATACGACCTAGGGAACTATAGTCACCGCCCCGCCCTGATCGTTCCTCACTTTTTGCATTTTACGGCCAAAAAACTAGAATTTCGCTCGATTCCAATATTTTCGTGTGCTATAGCCCACGCCTTCCAAGTGCTCCCGGGACCCGCGGACCCCGATCGCCTATATTGTTTAGGGACATAAAATTTTCTGGGCCATCAAATACGACCTAAGGAACCATAGTCGCCGCCCCGTCAGGATCGTTCCTCATTTTTTGCGTTTCTCGGCCGAAAAACTAGAATTCTGCCCGATTCCCATATTTTCGTGTGCTATAACCCACGCCTTCCAAGTGGTCCCGGGACCCCCTGTCTCGGATTGCCTAAAGTTTTTTCGGGCAATTAAATACGACCTAAGGAACCATAGTCACCGCCCCGCCATGATCGTTCCTCACTTTTTGCATTTTACGGCCAAAAAACTAGAATTCCGCCCGATTAAGATATTTTCGTGTGCTATAGCCCACGCCTTCCAAGTGGTCTCGGGACCCTCGAACCCCGATCTCCAAAAGAATTTTCAGGCCATCAAATACGACCTAAGGAACCATAGTCACCGCCCCGCCATGATCGTTCCTCACTTTTTGCATTTTACGGCCAAAAAACTAGAATTCCGCCCGATTCAGATATTTTCGTGTGCTATAGCCCACGCCTTCCAAGTGGTATCGGGACCCTCGAACCCCGATCTCCAAAAGAATTTTCAGGCCATCAAATACGACCTAAGGAACCATAGTCACCGCCCCGCCATGATCGTTCCTCATGTTTTGCATTTTCAGCCAAAAAAGTTGAATTCCGCGCGATTCCAATATTTTCGTGTGCTATATAGCCCACGCCTTCCGAGTGTTCCCGCTCCCCCGGACCCCGATCGCCTAAAATTTTTCTGGTCCATCTAATACGACCTATGGAACCAAAGTCGCTGCCCCGCCATGATTGTTCCTAATTTTTTGCATTTTTCGGCCAAAATACTAGAATTCCGCCCGATTTCCATATTTTCGCGTGCGCCCATGCCTTCCAAGTGGGCCAGGCCACTCGTACTGGGATCGCCTAAAATTTTTTCGGGCTATCAAATATGACCTAAGGATCCATAGTCACCGCCCCACCTTGATCATTCCTCATTTTTAATGATTTTCGGCCAAAAAACTAGAATTCCACCCGATTCCTATATTTTTGTGTGCAATAGCCCACGCCTTCCGAGTGGGCCGGGCCCCCTGACTCGGATCGCCTAAAATCTTTTTGGGCCAACAAACACGGCCTAGGGAACCATAGTCACCTCCCCGGTATGATAGTTCCTCATTTATTGCTTTTTTCGGCCAAAAAACTAGAATTCCGCCTGATTCCCAAATTTTCGTGTGCGGCCACGCCTTCCAAGTGGTCCCGGGACCCCCGGACCCCGATCGCCTAAAATTTTTCTGGGCCATCGAATACGACCTAAGGAAAAATAGTCACCGCCCCGCCATGATCAATCCTCAAGTTTTGCATTTTTCGGCCAAAACATTTGAATTCCGCATGATTCCCATATTTTCGTATGCTATATCCCATGCCTTCCTAATGGGTAGGGCCCCACGGAACCGGATTGCCTAAAACATTTTCAAGCCATAAAATATGACCTAAGGAACCATAGTTACCGCCCCGACATGACCTTTCCTCATTTTTTATATTTCTTGCCAAAAAAGTAGAATTCTCCCCGATTCCCATATTTTCGTGTGCTATAACCCACGCCTTCCAAGTGGTCCCGGGACCCCCGAACCCCGATCTCCTTAAAATTCTTTGGGCCATCACATACAACCTAAGGAACCATAGTCACCGCCCCGCCATGATCGTTCCTCATTTGTTTGCATTTTTTGGCCAAAAAACGTGAATTTCGCGCGATTCCCATATTTTTGTGTGTTATAGCCCACGTCTTCCGAGTGGTCCCGGGACCCCCGGACTTGGATCGTCTAAAATGTTTCCGGCCCATTAAATATGACCTAAGAAACCATAGTCACTGCCCCGCTATTACCGTTCCTCACTTTTTGCATTTTACGGCCAAAAAAACTAGAATTCCGCACGATTCCCATATTTTCGTGTGCAATAGCCCACGCCTTCCAAGTGGTCCCGGGACCCCCGAACCTCGATCTCCTAAAATTTTTTCGGGCCATCAAATACGACCTAAGGAACCCTAGTCACCGCTCTTCTATGAACGTTCCTCATTTTTTGCATTTTTCGGCCAAAAACTAGAATTTCGCCCGATTCCCATGTTTTAGTGTGATATAGCCCACGCCTTCCGAGTGGGCCGGGCCCCCCGGACTGGGATCGCCTAAAATTTTTTTGG
>AWOL01S0179327.1:2499-13308 GCA_000715115.1 Nicotiana otophora
TGTCATGTGAGGTTTATACTGATCATCGCAGCTTACAGTATTTGTTCAAGCAAAGGGATCTCAATTTGAGGCAGCGTAGATAGCTCGAGTTACTGATGGATTATGACATCACCATTCTTTATCATCCGGGAAAGGCAAATGTGGTCGTGGATGCCTTAAGAAGGAAGGCAGAAAGTGTAGGTAGCTTGGCATTTATTACATCAGAGGAGAGGCCACTAGCTTTGGACATTCAGTCCTTGGCTAACATACTTATGAGGCTTGATATTTCGAAGCCCAGCCGGGTTCTTACATGTCTTGTTGCCCAGTCCTCACTGTTGACGCAGATCAAGGCTCGGCAGTTTGATGATCCGCATTTGGTAGTTCTTAGAGAGACGGTACTACAGGGTAGTGCCAAGGAGGTTTCTATTGGTGAGGATGGTGTTGTGAGACTCCAGGGTCGCCTATGTGTTCCTAATGTCGATGGCTTGAGAGAGAGGATTCTAGATGAGGCACACAATTCTCGGTACTCTATTCATTGAAGTAATACGAAGATGTATCGTGACCTGAGGCAACATTATTGGTAGTGGCGGATGAAAAAAGACATAGTTGAGTATGTAACTAGATGCCTAAATTTTTAGCAGGTTAAGTATGAGCATCAGAGACCAGGAGGCCTACTCCAGCAGATGACTGTACCCGAGTAGAAGTGGGAGCGCATCACTATGGACTTCGTAGTTAGATTATCGCGGACCTTGCGGAAGTTTGATGCAGTTTGGGTCATTGTCGATAGGTTGACCAAGTTGGCACACTTCATTCTGCTGGTGACTACATATACTTCAGAGAAGTTGGCCCGGATTTATATAAGGGAGATAGTTCGGTTGCACGGTGTGCCTGTTTCCATCATATCAGATAGAGGCCCTCAGATCACTTCACATTTCTGGAGAGCTGTACAGAGTGAGTTGGGAACCCGTGTAGAGCTTAACAAAGCATTTCATCCTCATATCGACGGGAAGTCAGAGCGGACAGTTTAGATCTTGTATGACATGCTCAGAGCATGTGTGATTGAATTTGGGGGACAGTGGGATCAGTTCTTGCCTTTGGCCGAGTTTGCTTACAACAATAGTTATCTATCCAGCATTGAGATGGCTCCATTTAAAGCTTTATATGGTCGGCGATGTCGTTCTCACATCGGGTGGTTTGAGACCGGCGAGGCTAAGTTACATGGTACTGATTCGGTAAAGGATGCCTTGGAAAAGGTAAAGTTGATCCAGGAGCGACTTCGCACCACATAGTCCAGGCAGAAGATCTACACGGATCAGAAGGCACGTGATGTATCATTTATGGTTGGCAAGAAGGTTCTCTTGAAAGTCTAGCCAATGAAGGGTGTTATTAGATTCATAAAGAAGGGCAAGTTGAGCCCAAGGTATATAGGCCCATTTGAGGCGTTGAGGCGAGTTGGGAAGGTTGCCTATGAGCTTGCTTTACCTCCTAGCCTATCAAGGGTTCATCTATTTTTCACGTGTCAATGATCCACAGATATCATGCCAACTTGTCACATGTGTTAGATTTCAGCACTATTCAGTTAGATGAGAGCTCGGGTTATGAAGAGGAGACAGTTGCTATTATTGCTAGACAGGATCGCCAGTTGAGATCCAAGAGGATTTTCGCGGTAAAAGTCCAGTGGAGGGGCCAACCAGTCGAGGAGGCGACCTGGGAGTCCGAGGAGGACATGCGGAGCAAATATCCACACTTATTCAGCACTTCAGGTATGAATCTAAACTCATTCGAGGATGAACGTTTGTTTAAGAGGTGGAGAATGTAACGACCCGGCCGGTCGTTTCACCTACTAGAACCTCGTTCCCATAAATAAGACTTCCCGTACTTGCTTTTACTGATTTATGACTTTCGGGAATGGTTGGTTTAGGATTTGGAAGAGTTTGGGTTGAAATCGGAACACTTGGTTCCTTAAGGTTGGCTTAAAAGGGCCAAGTTTGACTTCGGTCAACATTTTGGGAAAATGACCCCAGAATTGGGATTTGACGGTTCCAATAGGTTCGTATGATGATTTCGGACCTGGGCGTATGTTCGAATCGTATTTTGGATAACCCGGGAGCGTTTTGGCGCTTAATAGTGAAAATCCACTATTTGAAGTTTTAAAGTTCTCTAAATTTAGTTTGGAACGGGTTTTGGCGATATCGAGCTCCAAATGGAATTCCGAGACTGGGAATAGTTCTATAATGTCATTTAAGACTTACACGTAAAATTTGGTATCATTCCGAGTAGTTTAAGTACATTTCGGCGCATTGGAAGTAAATTGAAGAACTTGAAGTTCTTAAATTGGATTCAATTGGTTTTGGGGTGCGATTCTTAGTTTTAATGTTGTTTCAGGCGTTCCGAGAGTTCGATCGAGTCCTTTTTACGATTCCAAACTTATTGGTAGGTTCGAGCGGGGCCCGGGGGCCCGAGTGTCAATCGGACGAGGCTCAGACCAAGTTGGGATTTGGAAGCCAAAGTTGAAGCTCCAGCTACTGTCATAATCGCACCTGTGCTTGGTCAACCGCAGGTGCGAGCCCCATGATTGCATATGCGTCCCAGCATAGGCTGCCCAGCCATCGCATAAGGGGAAGAAGGACCGCACCTGCGAAAGCGCAGGTGCGAAGGCAGGCATCGCAGGAGCGGGCAGTATCGCAGATGCACTTCGTTTGTTACTGATGTGTGGCCGCAAGTGCAATAACCTAGGCGCAGAAGCGAGATGAGGCAGTCTGGCTTTGGTCCGCACCTACGCGAGTTTGTCCGTAGATGCAGAATCGCAGGTGCAGAAATCGCTGAAGGACAGTGATGTTTTAAATCGGGGTTTGAGCACTTTTGCTCACTTCTAACTCTTCTTGGGGGAGATTGTGGAGCTGGTTAGAGAGGGGGTTCCATCAACTAGTTGAGGTAAGTAATTTCTATCAAAAGTGAGTTAAATACATGGTTTATGGGTAGATTATAACATGTAAATTAGTGAAAATTACGGGTTTAGATGAAAACTTAGGTTTTTTATAAAAAATGAGATTTAGCCACTAGATTTGTTATGGAATTTAGTAAAAATCATATATTTATGTTCCTAAGGTTATGGGTAACAACTTTCTTTGAAAATTTCCAGAATCGGAACATGTGGGCCTGGGGTGAATTTTAGGAATCTTGCAAATTAGGTTGGGTGACCACTTAAATGGTGGAATTATGAACATTTGAGCATAGATTGATTAGTTTATGTAATGTTTGACTAGCTTCGAGTCGTTTGGCATCAAATTTGGAGGTTTGAACGTGTTCTTGAATTGGGAAGTAGGCTTTGAGACGAGGTAAGTCTCCTTTCTCACCTTATAAGAGGTAATTAACCCCATAGGTGAATTAAATAAATGTGTGTACCTATTTGTGGGGGGGGCTACGTGCGTATGTGGTGACGAGAATCCGTACGCAGCTACTATCATGTTGTCGTCCGGGTAGTTTAGGACATGTATCATGCTATATTTGAAATGCTTGCATCCTTACTTGCTAATATAATCACTTAAGACATGCTTGAAGTTGATAGAATAATTATAGAAGGTTATACCCACTTGCTTGAGGTTTGTATAAAATACTTGACTGTAAATGGGAAATGTGTGCTTCCTTGAAAATAACTTGTTACTTGTGGATCAGGCCGAGTGCCTCGGTAGTAAATAGATGCATCTATGGTTCGCGTTGTTCGACCCTCCGGCAGTGCACAATTTAATATATTATTGGACCGGGCCGCACGACCTCGACATAATTGCGCATGAAATTATTTGAAACTCTTTGTGATTTACACTACTTAAATGCCTTGAAATGTAAGTTGTTAAATGATATTACTGAAACTGAGACTATAATTATGAAAGAAGAACTTATCCCTTCTTGTTATTGAACTATCAGTATTACTCATGATATCTATGCTTAGGATAACACTTTTATTACGTTATTATTGGCCTTAGTAAGTGTCAAGTCGACCCCTCGTCACTACTTCTTCGAGGTTAGGCGTACTTACTGGGTACATGTAATTTTATGTACTCATGCTACACTTCTGCACTCGACTGTGCAGGATTTGAGGCAGGTGCATCGGGATATCCCTCTAGCGCGTTTTCTTGATATTGGTTCGAGATTCCACGACGAGCTGCCCTTCCGAGCCGTTCAGCAGCATGTTGGAGTCTCTCTTTTATTTTGTGTTTTGTCTATCTTCTTTCAGGCAGTTTATAGATATCCTTTGTATATTCTACCTACTTGCCTATATACTTGTGACACTAGATCTTGGCACGTATTAGTAGACTTCTGATTTTTGGGGTTTGTTCTTACGTTTATTAATGTTTCCCGTTGTTTTCATTTAACAATCTAAACCAGTTTTCATTAATCTTGTAAGTAAAAGGAAAAGATCGCTACGTGGGAAAAATCTTAAAAAGGGAAAATCATTAAGTTATTCATTGTTGGCTTGTCTAGCAATGGTGTTGAACGCCATCACGGCCTGATATAGAATTGGGTCGTGACAATACCTATTTTCAAATTTAATTAATTAATTATTTGCAGATAAAAAATACTTAATGAAATTATTTCCACGAAATGGCAACTCAACAGAACACAGAGCTCACATAAAAGTCAAGTGAAAATCACACCAAATTATCATATAAAAACAAACTCAGCAAATAAGGAGTGAGGCTTGACAAATAAAGGATTTAATAAGTACCAACAATTTTTAATTTAATACATAAGGGTGTCTACGAATTTTAACCGATATAATTTGCACATGTAAACCAAGTACGTATTCGTCACCTCGCGTACACAGCTTTCAATCATACAATTTCCACATAAGACTCGATGCCTAAGGGGTAATTCCCTCACATAAAGTTAAGCAAGATACTTACCTTTTTGAAGTTAGGCCGATATTCCAAAATAGTCTTCTTGCGTGAAATGACCTCTGGACGGCTCAAAACTAGCCAAATTAATTGCATAACTTCATTAAAATTCATCAGAAACAATTCCGGATAATATAACGTCAACTTAAAATTTCACATTAAAAGGTCAACCCGAAAGTCAATGCGCGGCCTACATCTTGGAACCCAGCAGAATTTTTACGAAATCTGAACACCCATTCCGATATGAGTTCAACCATACCAATTTTATTGAATTCCAATAACAAATCGTCCTCCAAATCTACATTTTTTTGCTTTCGAAAGATTTCACAATTTTTCTCAATTTCTTCAATTAAATCCGAAATAAATGATGAATATAACTATTAATTTATGAAATATAATCACTTTCGGATATAGAATAATTATCCAAGTCAAAGTCGTGAATAACTCCTCCAAAATCGCCCAAACACCGAGCTTCAAACTCCAAAAACGAAATGAAGAAAATGACAATTTTTGGTCCTTAAGTTTCAGTCCAGTTTCGCACATGCGGAACAAATTTGTGTGCCTGCGAGCTCGCTTTTGCGAGACAAATATCGCTTCTACGATTCTGCTATCCAGTTGACCCCATCACACCTACGGCAGAAGGCCCGCTTCTGCGATCACGTATGTACGAATTGGAACTCTGCTTCTGCGCTAGCATCGCTCCTGCGTTCCAGGCACCGCATATGCGGTGTCGCAGGTGTGCATTTTCTTCCGCCTCTGCGACCAAACACCAGCCCTGTCCAATGTCGCTTCTGCGATGACTGCCTCGCTTATGTGAGGTCACTTGCGCCCATAATTTCGCAGGTGCGATTGCATCAGCTGCTGCCTAGAAACAGCTTCAACAAGTCGCCAAAAGATCCGAACCCTGTTTGAAACTCATACGAGCCACTCGGGACTTTGTCCGAATATACCAATAAGTCTTGTAACATACCACGGACCTACTCGGAGTTTCAAATTACATCAAATAACGTCGATATTTCGAATCGCACCTCGAATCGAATTATGAGTTTATGAATTTTCCAAATTCTATAATTTGTGTCAAAACGTATCAAATCAATCCGGAATGACTTCAAATTTTTCACACGAGTCATAAATGACATAATAGACTTGTTCTAATTTTCGGAATCGAAATCCGACCCCGTTATCAACAAATTAACCTTCGGCCGAACTTATCAATATTTTAAAACTTTAACTTTTTCCAATATTCGCCAAAATGCGACGAATTGTCCTACGAACTTTCAAATCCAAATTCTGACATTCGCCTAAGTCCGAAATTACCATATGAAGCTATTGGAATCATCAAAACTTCATTCCGGAGTCGTTTTCTCAAAAGTCAAACTTCGGTCAACTCTTTTCATTTAAGCTTCAAAAATAAGAATTGTTCTTTCGATTTAATTCCGAACCTTTCGAAAACCAAACTCGACCTTGTACGCAAGTCATAGTGCATATTACGAAGCTGCTCGAGACCTTAAATCGTTGAATGGGGCGTAAATTTTAAGAGCGACATGTTAGGTCGTTACAGTTGCTTTCTCCACTTGGTTTTGTCATTAAAACATTGACCACTGTAGAAGCTATATATGAATCTGACGAGTCTTCTTCAGTCTTCACGCTCTCCGGGATATTGGGGTGTGATCCAGTTATAAGACTACAGTGACACTGTAAATGGCATGACCAATTAATGGTAGTCTCTTTACGTGCGAACAACGCAACAAATTCTTCTTGGTACGAATTGAGCACTTGTGAATTGATTCGCAGAAGTTTCCAAGAAGAAACGATTGCATATTACCCAATTAAAGGAATCCATAAAATTATAATTTCTGGCATTTCAATTACCAAAAAAAAACAAGTGAACAATCTTTAACCTAAAGACATACTAAACATATAATTAAGCTTTATACATTTGTATTTTGTACTGCTATACAACCCAGAATAGTAAGCTTAATTACCTTCACGTACTAACAATTAAACAGATATAACCCCATATAAACCCCCACAAACTACAAACTTCTCCTGCGCTGATGATCATTTGAATTTATTCCATGGTACTTTTGTTAGCAACTCATTATATATGCATCTTCCTCCCAAGTCACTAAAACCCCTCGAAAGGTGATGCCATATTATAATAATCAACCAGTTGTTGGTGTAGTTAGTGATTGAAAAGATAATTGTTGCCGAAGATCATGGGTTAACTAGCACACAATCACACATAAAGTAAATAGCGAAGAAAAATCAACACAAGGATTTAACGAGGTTTGGCAAAGCCTAATCCTCTGGGGAGAAGCAGAGAGTGTTTTCCACTATGAATGAGAAGAAAAGCACAATACAATCTCTAGAATCCCCAATTATAACCCCTATATATAGATCCCAAATAGTTCCAAACCTATAAGAGAAAGGTTTCCCAATTTGACAAGGACAATAGGTTTTTCTTTCCCAAATCTATTAGGACAATGGTTTTTCCCAAACCTATAGGGATTATGGGTTTCATAAAAATATAAGATAATTCAAGCCACAAAACAACAAATTTTCCCCTTGGCTTGAATCTCTTCATCAACAGAAACAACGTGTCTCTATCTCAGCCTTCGCGAGGGCTCTATTGAGTACTGCACACACCAATCAAGTCTAGGCAATGCCTAAACTTGTTGGCCGGGACTACCTTGGTCATCATATCAGCTGGATTATCATGTGTAGACACTTTCTCCATATTAACAACCCTTTTTAATATAATATCTCGAATAAAGTGATATCTGACTTTAATATGCTTCGTCCGCTCATGAAACATCTGATTCTTAGTAAGATGAATGGCACTCTGACTGTCACAAAACACTGGTATCTTCTTCTGAGCTAGTCCAAGATCACTTACCAAGCCTTGTAGCCAAATAGACTCTTTCAGTGCTTCCGTAATTGCTATATACTCAACTTTTGTGGTAGACAAAGAAACAACATATTGTAAAGTTGCCTTCCAACTGATGACACTACCAGAAAGAGTAAAAACATAACCTGTCAGAGATCTTCTCTTATCTAAGTCCTCTTCATAATCTGAATCGACATAGCCAACTAAGGATTCACTCAACTTGTCTTTGTAAAAAGTCAAGCCTACATCTGCAATACCCTCCAAGTATCTCAAGATCCACTTCACCGCCTACCAATGTTCTTTACCAGGACACGCCATGTATCTACTCAAAATACTAATAGCATGTGAAATGTCAGAGCGAGTGCAAACCATAGGATACATAATGCTACCTACAATACTCGAATATAGAACACTAGACATCTGTTCCATCTCCTCGTCTGTTTTTGGTAGCATGTCTGCAGACAACTTGAAATGGGAAGCAAAAGAAACAGACACAGATTTAGAACTTGTCATATTAAATCTCTTGAGGACCTTCTCAATATAGGATCGTTGAGACAGCATTATCTTTCCAACCCTTCTATCTCGAGTAATCTCCATCCCCAGTATCTTCTTTGCAACACCCAAATCATTCATCTCAAACTCCTCACCTAGATGCTTCTTCAATCGGATAATATGTGATATTCTTTTAGCAGCAATAAGCTTGTCATTCACATATAACAACAAATATACACGAGAACCATCTTCAAGCTTTTTTGTAATACAAACAACTATCATATGCACTTCGAGAAAAGGCATTTTGAATCATGAATGTATCAAATATTTTATACCACTGCCTAGGCGACTGTTTCAGATCATATAAAGATTTCTTAAGCAAGCAAGCATGATTTTTCTTAACATGAGTAATGCATCCCTCAAATTGACTTATATAAATATGCTCATCCAACTCACCATGCAAGAATACAATTTTCACATCTAAATGCTTTAGCTCTAAGTCATAAAGAGCCACTAAAGCCAATAAAACCCTAATAGAGCTATGCTTTACCACTGGAGAGAACACTTCATTGTAATCTATCTCCTCCATCTTTGTAAAACCTTTAGCTACTAATCTTTTCTTGTACCTTGATGTTTCAACCCTTGGAATACCCTCTTTTCTTTTGAAAATCCATTTGCAGCATGGTATCTTCTGTCCTTTTGGAAATGGAACAAGCTTCCATGTCTAATTCTTATGAAGAGACTCAATCTCTTCACTCATAGAACCAACCCACTGATCTGCTTCTGGACTAGAAATATCTTCTTTATAGCTATTAGGCTCAAGCACATCAATGGTCTCTGCAACTGACAAAGCAAACTCCACAAAATTTGCATATCCAGAAAAATTACCATCAACTACGTTTGCAAGCCTTTGTGGTGGGTTGATCACTCTCTTCTCTCTACATGTTGCAATGCTATATGGTTTTTGTTGCGCATGTGCATCAACATTATTATCTTGATCAATATTTTGCATCTTCTCAACTTCTTATACTTTAGAACTATTAGGCTGAGCTAGTGGGGATTCAATTTCTAGCTCCATGCGTTCACTGACACCACGATATGTTTCTTCTATTGCTTTCTTCCTCTAACTATCTAGTGAGGCAAATTCATTGAATGTTACATCCCTACTGATATTTATCCCTAAAGTCTTTTGATCTGTGCACCACAACCTATAACCTTTCACTCCAGTTGCATACCCTATAAATATGCACTTTTTTGCCATTGGCTCACGTTTTCCATCCTCACATGAGCATAAGCAGAACAACCAATATCCTTAAATTTGAATAATCAACATGCGAACCGGACCATACCTTAAAAGGAGTTTTGAACTCAATAGCTATGGATGGAGATCTGTTGACCAAATAACAAGTTGTATTGATTGCTTTAGCCCAAAAATCCTTACTAACACATGAGTGTGAAAGCATGCTTCGTGCCCTATCATAAAGCATTTTGTTCATATGTTCTGCAATACCATTTTATTGTGGTGTTCCGACACAAGTGCGATGTCTCACTATGCCCTTTCTGCTGTAGAAATTATCGAACTCAGAATTGTAAAATTCTAACCCATTGTCAGTTCGAAGACACTTAACTTTTCTTTCCGCCTGCCTCTCAATCATCGTCTTCCATTTAGCAAATGTTGGAAATGCCTCATCTTTTATTTTCATAAAATACACCCACACGATCCTTGAGTAGTCATCAATCAAATTCATAAAACATATGGTACCACTCTTGGAGCGAACTCTATTTGGACCCTACAAGTCTCAATGTATAAAATCTAACTTGTCTCTAGTCTTGTGCTTGGCCTTCTTGCTGAACTTTACCCTTGTCTGTTTACCAAAGACATAATGCTCACAAAAATCCAAAACTTGATTTTCGTACCCATTCAGTAAATTCTGATTACCCAACAAAGACAATCCCTTATCACTTATATGACCAAGTCGCAAGTGTCATAATTGAGACTGATTCATGTCACTTTTCCCAGAAGCTACAACAGCTTCCCCTTCAACTACAATGGCCTAAAGATGATACAATTTAGAATGCAGTTTACCCTTCATAAGTACCATGGAACCTTTACACACTTTAAGTACTCCATTCTCATAGTGAAACTTATATCCTTGATCATCCAAAGTCGAAAGAGATATCAAATTTCTTTTTATCTTAGGAACATGCCAACACTTAATGTTTCTGATAATTCCTTCGAACATTCTGAATCTGATATTACCAATCCCCTTTACTGGTAATGGATTATCATCTCCCATGTAGACAGTCCCTCTCATCTTCTTGTAAGTCGCAAATCAATTATTGTGTGGACACATGTGGAAAGTAGCACCAGAATCAAGAACCCGGGAATTCTGCCTATTATTAGAATTCACTGTACAAACTTCTCCTACATAATTACTATTATCACAATTATTGCCAGTGTCAACACAATCTCTCTTGTAGTGACCTTGTTCCCCGCACTCATAACAGTTCTGCTTTCTTGCTCTAGACTTCGATCTAGCGGTTAAATTTTTC
>AWOL01S0179359.1:0-16214 GCA_000715115.1 Nicotiana otophora
TATATATAATACTAATAAATATGTCACCGGTCTCACTACGCTATTACTATAATAGATTTTTCTTTGACTATTATTCTTTTGAGTCTTTTTTAAATGTTTAAATTAATAATTATTGTGGCCTATAACTTTTTATATGTATTATTATTTCAAAAAACTTGAAAAATCTAAGTCCGATATACCGAAAATTAAATAGTTTAACTATCCTTCTCATGTACTAAACTCTTGCCACATAGAAAGGAGCAATAGGAATACTAATTACTAACACACTTTGATATTCAAAAATAAATGTGGCGCCCTGATTACTTTGTTAAATAAACTTTAATTAAAAAGAAAATTTTGCCATTTAAATATAATGCAGCTGCATTTGCTCTTAGTTTCTCACAAAAAAGTTTCATTTAATAAGGAAAGATAATAGAGCTCAAAGCTCTACACCATGCTTTATTTTTCGTAAAATGCAAAATAACGTAATAAGTTGGTTTTGTGCCACCATCCTCACCACAACCACTTGTAATACCACCGTATGTGGAGGAAGAGTTCATTATTTCCGGTAAGAAAGTTTACATAAGAACTTTCTTTTCAATATCAAGAATAGCATTTTAGTGTTCTATAAAGGTAAACAATAAGTTTTACTTCACATGCATGATGTTTTCAACAAGAGATGGTGTGAGTTTGAAGCATTTCCATCACTAAACTAAAGCCTTTTTCACATGCATGTTGTCTCCTAGTGTAGACTTTCACTTCCACCATTTGTGTTGCCATTTCTTGACTTCCACTGTTAATCCATTTCAAAGGCTCAAAAAATGAAGAAGATGACAAACCAGCATTTTGTTACCTCTTCAGCAACTTTTTCATATTTTTTCATTCTTTTCTTCTTCTGTATATGTTTGAGTCCAAGAAAAGCTGTATTAGTGAACTCTCTCTCCTCTGATGGACAAGTTTTGCTCTCTCTTCTCAAAGCAGCTGACCCTTATGCTAAATCATCATCCTCTGTACTTTCTTCTTGGAATACTTCAAGTTCAACTCCATGTTCTTGGCAAGGCATTTCTTGTTCTCCTCAACAAAGAGTTATTTCAGTTTCTCTTCCAAATACATTTCTTAATCTATCTTATTTACCCTTTGAAATCTCTTCCCTTTCATCCCTTCAGCTTCTCAATCTCTCTTCTACAAATATCTCAGGCACAATCCCTCCATCCTTTGGTTCATTTACTCATCTTAGGCTTCTGGACCTTTCTTCCAACTCTCTTACAGGGCCTATTCCCTCTGAACTTGGTGGGCTTACTTCACTTCAATTCCTGTTCTTGAATTCAAACAGATTAACTAGTAAAATTCCACAACAACTTGCCAATCTTTCTTTTCTAGAAATCCTATGCCTCCAAGATAATCTCCTTAACGGGTCGATTCCTTCTCAATTAGGCTCCTTGGTGTCACTTCAGCAATTCAGGATTGGAGGAAATCCACAGTTAAGTGGCGATATACCAGCACAATTAGGCCGACTCACCAATCTCACGACGTTTGGTGTCGCGGCCACTGGGCTTTCTGGGGTTATTCCACCCACATTTGGTAATTTGATTAATCTCCAAACTCTGGCAATATATGATACTGAAGTCTTTGGTTCAATACCACCTGAACTTGGGATGTGTTCAGAGCTTAGGAACTTGTATTTGCACATGAATAAGCTCACTGGTCCAATACCTCCTCAGTTGGGCAAGTTACAAAAGCTTACTAGCTTACTTTTATGGGGAAATTCGCTTACTGGCCCTGTTCCGACTGATCTTTCAAACTGTTCATCTCTTGTTGTACTTGATGTTTCTGCAAATGATTTGTCTGGTGAAATTCCGGGTGATTTGGGAAAGCTAGAGGTTCTTGAACAGCTTCATTTATCGGATAATGCACTTACTGGTGCTATTCCAATGCAGTTGAGTAATTGTAGTAGCTTAACAGCTCTTCAGCTTGATAAGAACCAATTATCAAGGACTATTCCTTGGCAAGTTGGGAACTTGAAGTACTTGCAGAGTTTCTTATTGTGGGGGAATTCGGTTTCAGGAACCATTCCTGCTGCTTTTGGGAACTGTACTGACCTGTATTCACTTGACCTGTCAAGGAACAATCTCACTGGTTCAATACCTGAAGAGATATTCAGTTTGAAGAAGCTGAGTAGGTTGTTGCTTCTTGGAAATTCGTTAACGGGAAGTTTGCCTCGAAGTGTGGCACAATGCCAGTCTCTGGTGAGGTTGAGGCTCGGTGAAAACCAGTTTTCTGGACCAATACCGAAGGAGATAGGACAGCTGCAGAATCTTGTGTTTCTTGATTTATACATGAACCATTTCTCTGGTGAATTACCTTCTGAAGTTTCCAACATTACGGTTCTTGAACTGTTGGATGTGCATAACAATTACCTAACCGGGGAAATACCATCACCGTTGGGAGAGCTAGTGAATTTAGAGCAGCTTGATCTCAGTGAGAACAGCTTCACTGGTGAGATTCCAGGGAGTTTTGGTAATCTCAGTTACTTGAACAAACTTATTCTCAGCAATAATCTGCTTACCGGTCCAATTCCAAAGTCATTTAGCAACTTGCAGAAGTTAACTTTACTTGATTTGAGCTCCAATAGTTTATCTGGTGCAATTTCACCTGAGATTGGTTATATGACAAGCTTAACAATCAGTTTGGATTTGAGCTCAAACCGTTTCGCAGGCAAACTCCCTGAAACGTTATCCGGATTGACACGGTTGCAATCTCTTGATATTTCTCACAATATGCTGAATGGAAACATCGTGATTCTAAGCTCTCTGACCAGTCTCACTACTTTAAATGTATCTTACAATAATTTCTCAGGGCCTATTCCTGTAACGCCATTCTTTAGAACACTCACATCAAACTCTTTTCTTGATAATTTACACCTTTGTGAATCAATTGATGGCTCTGCTTGTTCTGCTCATATAACTGGAAGGACCGGATTGAAGTCTGTAAAAACCATAGCTTTGGTTGCAGTGATTGCGATATCTGGTACCATAGCTGTCGTGGCAACGTGGTTTTTTGTGACAAGGAAGTGGAGATATGAATTTGAGAAATCCTCAGGCATGTCAGCCTCTGCAGTAGGGGCAGAAGATTTTTCCTATCCGTGGACTTTCATCCCCTTTCAAAAGGCCAATTTCAACATTGACAACATCTTGGATTGCTTGAAAGACGAAAACATAATTGGGAAAGGCTGTTCGGGAGTTGTTTATAGAGCAGAAATGCCAAATGGCGAGTTGATTGCAGTGAAGAAACTCTGGAAAACAAAAAAAGATGAGGAACCGATAGATTCTTTCGCGGCTGAAATTCAAATTCTCGGTCACATAAGGCATCGCAACATAGTGAAGCTCCTTGGATATTGTTCAAACAAGAGTGTTAAGCTTCTCCTTTACAACTACATTTCAAATGGTAATCTTCAACAGCTCTTGCAAAGTAACAGAAACTTGGATTGGGAAATCAGGTACAAGATTGCAGTTGGATCAGCTCAAGGACTTGCTTATCTTCACCATTACTGTGTGCCAGCAATTCTTCATAGAGATGTCAAGTGCAACAACATACTCCTTGACTCCAAATTTGAGGCTTATTTAGCAGATTTTGGACTTGCAAAGCTTATGAATTCTCCAAATTATCATCAAGCGATGTCCAGAGTAGCAGGATCCTATGGGTATATAGCTCCAGGCATGTATCTTTCAACTTTCTATTTCTCATTTTAAATGTTGGCTGCTTTTATAGGTCAATCTTTTTTCTTTTCTTTAATAATATACTCTGTGTGATGTTTTTTTATGTTTATGTTGAACTGTGTGACCATCTCACTCTTAAAAGCTTAAGCTGATAGAGATGGTGCACTTATCTTCAAAAATTTTCAGTTATAGGTCAAGACACAATGTCGTAATTTATAGTCAAATGCGGAAGTATAAACTAAACAAGTTGTGCTTCATAGATTTTGACACAGTTTTTAACAACTATGGTTGCAGAATATGGATATACAGTGAATATAACAGAAAAAAGCGATGTCTACAGCTATGGAGTGGTGTTGCTGGAAATATTGAGTGGACGTAGCGCGATTGAGCCTCAGATTGGTGATGGACTACACATTGTTGAGTGGGTAAAGAAGAAGATGGGAAGCTTTGAACCAGCTGTTACGATTTTGGATTCCAAGCTACAGGGTTTACCGGATCAAATGGTACAAGAAATGCTACAAACACTTGGAATAGCTATGTTCTGTGTGAATTCATCACCAAGTGAAAGGCCAACCATGAAAGAAGTGGTGGCACTTCTAATGGAAGTGAAGAGCCCACCTGAAGAATTTGGAAAAACTTCTCAGCCTTTAATAAATCAGTCAACTCAAAGTTGATTCTTTTTGCTTATCTTTTCTGTCTCTTTTGTTTTAGAGGTGTAGGCATTTATTTTCTCTGTTGCCAAGGTAGAAGAAAGGGTAGTCATTGTAGGAAAAGAGTAGAATTCAAGTTTCCAGGCATAGATTAGTGTAGGGATTCTTGTACAGTTTCAGAAAACATTTAGTGTTAGCTTAGTTGCCTCTTTATTTCTTCACTACTTTGTTTTTATGCTGCATAATTTGCTTATAGTGATTACAGTTTATCACATTTTAGTCTGCCATTGGCAAGTTGATGGAAATTCAGCAAGCAACAACTACACCATGCTCATGGAATTGGACTAATCAATTAGCTTGTCAGCAGAGGTGTGCAATTCTAAGTTACATAAGGTTTTCAATTAATGTCCTTTTCAATCAATAGTAAAATAATACAATTTTAATGGTGGTAAGAAAAAGAGTGGAGGATGAGAGATACACTTACAGGTGAGAAAAAATTTCATCATCTTTCTTGATTGAAAAGGGGTTCCTATAGAGGTCAATAGTCCAACCAGCGGCTTAGACTTTCGCTTCTAAGACCAAGTCAGGGACTACTAAACGTCTCACAGAGTGAATCTTTTCTGAAGTTTTCCCAGTCCAACCTGTTTTTTTAGGTTTTGAGGGGTAGGCAATTAGCAGGAGAGAATTGCAAGAAAAGTGAATGCATAATCGAGCTTTTTCTCTTCAGGAATTCTTAGGTTACAAGAACTTTTGCAGAAAGTGGTTAGGGTCACCTTAACTAACTATCCTTTAAGTCATGGAATCGTTGGTTGAAAATCTCCATATTCAAGAAGAGATTTTCTCCGTCTCTGATAACAGTCTGACAATTGCAATATAGTGACAAAAAGGGAACAACAATGACAAGTCATGGAGAATGGCTATTGACATTGCACAATTTGATGACTGAAAATATCAAAATGACTAACCATAAATTTTACAAGGAGAAAGAAAAGAAAACAAAATTCAGTATACATCATTGAAACCTAGGCATGTTAACCAGCCCTAACATTTGCGTTTTTACTCGATGATGAACTCCTGCCCCTGAATCCAACAACATTTAGTTTCGACGTGGAAACGCTAGAGCTTCGGCTGTCTACTCGTCTCTTACCAGTGGAAGTGCTAACCCTCTTGGATACCTTGATTGCTATCTTCGGTTTTGACTTAGCTGGTACTTTGCCAGACTTTGCTCCAGGAGATGTTTTTGAATCGGTCTTTCTACCAACACTCGAGGATTTACCTGTGGAAGCTTTAGCCTTGCCTCTTGAATTTGAAGCTTTGACCAACTTTTCACGCTTGTTCTTCTGTTCAGTTATGCGAGACCTGGCAATATCCCTTTTGACGCCGTCTACTGAGAGAGCCTCCAAGCTCTCATTCTTCATCATGGCTTCCTCGATGCAAGCGGCCAAAAGCAAGTCCTTTTTGGCAACCAAACTTGTAACTTTCCCTACACATGCAAAAGAAGTATATTGAAAACTTTGCAGGCTTGAGAGCTGTCAACTAAAACAAATTATAACCTAAATGATGAGCAATAAGAATTTCAAATGTGCATATATGAGTATGAAGTACATGTATCATTCAAAAACCAAGCAAGCAAAGCAACATTATCAAAATCACCATGAGGCACTGTGATAATTTCCTCTGGAAAGAGAATACTATTGGACAGATTAGGACTAACTTCTTGCATTTGTTGAACTTTTGGAGCACTCACGAGATTCCTGTTAGCAAAGATGTTAGGGTGCATTTTTGTGGAGAGCATGTTTGGGGTAGGTTATCCACTTCTTTTATACCACTTATATACCAGGGGTCTTCCCCCCATTATGTTCGATGACTAGTTACCTTATCAAAATATTTATTCTCAGGGAAAGGAAAAACAGCTACGATTATTAAGAATGCACATCTAGTTTATGTAACGAGCAAGCATGCTCTGCATTCACAGTACCAACAAAAAGCGGTCAAGTGAAGGACTAAACTCAACTAGGAAAACTAATTGTATTAAGATTCATGCAAACCAACCTTTGGCACCCATACGAGCAGTCCTTCCAGTGCGATGGAGATAATCGATCTAGAACAGGCAAAAGAAAAGGATAAGGATTTAAACATACAAAAACTGTTTTAGCTTGTAATGACTAAGAAGATGACATGCTAGGCAAAACCCAAGCAGGTGCTTACAGAATTCAAAGGGAAATCAAACATGACGACATGATCCACATCTAAATCCAGTCCTCTAGCAGCCAAGTCTGTGCAGACCAAAGTGGGACAATCTCCTTCATCGCTCTTAAACTTTGCAAGGTTTTCAACCCTGCAGAAGAAATGCTGTTACCAATGGAGGGAAAAGTGGAGCATCTAAAACTTGATGGAGCAGTTCTTACATTACAGGGACCATAACTCCATTATAAAGTCATGGACATTTCATCAATCTTGACTTTCTAACATCTTAGAATCTTTCACCTAAGAAAAAGTTCAGCATTTTTTTTTGAACAGGAGAATAGTTCAGTACTTATGAAGTTGAGTTGCAAGTTGAGGCTATTGCTGTTATTTCCATCTTTTAACTGGAGGATAAAGGCACAAACAGCAGCAAAAGAGAAAATAATCATAGTGGAGGACAAGACCAGAATAATGTCAAAATAAATAATGACAAACAAGATGTCTTGTTCTTATGTTCCTCAGGACGATGGCTGATAACCAATCAATGATAAAGTCAGAAACTATAAGTGAAGGGTACGTAAAGGGGCTGAAGTATGGAGGAGGCCAAAGACTCGAAAGTAAAAGCAAAACGATTAAGACAAGAGTCATGGTAGTAGACTAGGCAATGTGTTGCCTGTTGCAGGAATATTATTCAACTTCTCTCTTCTTACCTTTGTTCTGCTGGAACTTCCCCATGGTAGTTAACAGTAGAAAATTGGTTTTCACTGAGAAAGTGATCCACAGCACGACTGGAATTCAACGTGTTACAGAATACCATCACTCTATTGCCCTTAGATAAACTTGGCTCAAGAACCTGGAAAATTGCATAATGTAAATCAGAAAGCTTTGCTGCTTTATATATTGTGAGCTACAATGAGCACAATTATATGCAAGGCTTTTTGTCATTTTGTGAACTAGTACATTGCCACCCATGGCAAGAATTCACATCTTTCAAATATCAACTCAAATTGTAACATGAAACTACGAATGTTGAGTGCTACACCTATGTCACTAAAGCCAAGAGACAACAACAAGAGGAGTGCTGTTAGTTCTCCTTGAAATCTTAAACATTTCTTCTTTCTCCAGCAAATTGACCAAAATTTTCAATTAGTGACAGTAAAACCCCATAGAAGCAAAATCAATGTCTGGAAAATTACCAAGATTCCTCTAGTTAGAGATTGTCCACTAGTTATTCTTCACTTAGATTCCTCGATCCCAAGATGAAAAGTCTTGTTTTGAGAAACGTGGACAAAATCAATGTCTGGAAAATTACCCGAACGGATAAAAAATCCACTCAGGTTTCATTTAGATTTTTTTTTTTTCTGTTGCTTCCCATTAGATACAGCTATCATATCACGCTGTACGTACACACTCATACACATGCCTGGAATGACGGGAAAGGGTACATAAATAGTGCCACACCTGTAGCAATGCCTCCAGCTTGTTCTCAGAACCTGAAAGTTTGATGAAATCATGACGAGCAGAAGCAATCTTCTTATGTAATGTAGAAGTACGTAAATGCTGAATCCCTTGAAACTCCTCGTCAACCAGTTTTTGAACTGCCTGCAACGCATACAAATATCAGCTGAAACCACCTCGAAGTAGAAAACTTGCAAACTGAATCAATTGAAAATGGGTAAGATCGAGATGAATCACATGCAAATAATTCTACATCACTAGCAATAAGCCGTACCGCAATGACACTATTACGTTCAACTGCCTAATCAGCGCACACCTCCTAGACGGCAGGTTAAAGAATAACTTTGATGACAGGCCACTTACCTTAATACCCTTACTAGTTAATAGAGTAACTTAATACAATGATAGCACAGCTTTCAGCTGTACTAGATGAAATTCTCCTTGTCTTGCACATGACATAATGATCCAGATAAAACTTTGCATTCTAGCTTTATTCTTTCAGTGCATACATAAATATCCTTCCCAAACCCAGTGAAAGAAGGATAATTATACATCAATATTAAGTGTTGCATCCATTATTGAAATTTTATGGGACAAAGCTCTATCCACTGTTCTGGCCCATCTTTCCTTTACTTTGTGATTTTTAACTCCTTGAAAATTTCTACATAGTTCAGTAAATACATACTCAGAAGGTACATGACATTACCCTTTTGACAAATCTAAAAAGGGTCTGGAGACATCTAGTTCCACTTACGTCAATCAAAAGGTTAGATGACATTAACCTTTTGACAAAAGCTTTATTGCAATTTTGCCGCCAATCAACTTCAACCTAAACTATAAAGCTTTGTTTTTTAAAAACAAAAACATAAGAAATATTTCTGCCAAAATAACCATCACTTTTTAAATAAATTATCTATTTAGCCTTTTCATAATCCATTTGGCATACCTTTGTCATTGTTGCTGTCACCAACACGGTTTGAAACCCTTCATCACCAGGCTTCGAAGCACGGTTTTTCAGCGGTGCAAGAAATTTTCGTATATCAGGACCAAAACCGCGATCAAACATGGTATCAGCCTCATCCAAGACCTATCCAGAAATTGTCACATTAAGATATTTGGAAAACAAAGTACCTATTCCAGAAAGCAATAACAATTACCAAGTATCTGATGTCACCATAAACCACGTTTCCCTCTTCAATATGTTGTAGAACCCTGCCTGGAGTCCCCACAATCATGTCAATTGGGCCACCCAAAGAATCTTCTTGAGGTCTCAAACGGCCGCCACCACTAACCATGGTAGATCTGAACCGTGCATGATGACTGATAGACTTTGCCACACGAAAAACCTGCAATGGCAATTGGATTCTGTTGGCCGGAAGAGTTCTCTCACTTTTAATAAAATTGTTAGTTTCCGAAATGGTAAATAAACCTGCTCACAGAGCTCCCTAGTAGGGCATAGCACAACAGCTCGGGGGCGCCTAGGCTTCATGTGCATACCATGCAATTCCTCTTCTTGTCTCAACAACTAAAATATTAAACACCATACCTCAAATCAGGCTAAAAGGAATAAAGAACTTTGAATAAGAGTTAACCCACTAATCAGCTCTAATACCATGTTACCTGAAGACATGAGTGTTTATATATTGGTTCACTGATACATCAGTCAGTGAAGTTTGTGCAACTTAAACCCGTTAAATTCTTTAAAACCTACAAAGCTAAATGCAAATACACTTTTCAACACAAGGAAGCTCTATTTTGCAGAAGACATTCCCACTGGCATGATGTTTGATAGCTACAGAGAAATTGTCAGACTGAATAACTCAATTTTATGCAAAGCCAAGCGAAGTTGGACGGGGAGTATGCTACCAATGATAAAGTATGTGTCTGCATCATCGAATAACGCCATATGCAAAAGTCTCCTTAAAATTGCTAGACTTGGTGAAAAACAAGTTCCCAAGTTAACCTTGTTTTGATAAGGAAAGGTTAACCTCTCTCTCTAATTCTTGTTCCACACATGTTTCTTCTTTTATATATATACCCTCTTGCTACACACGAATGAAAACCCAGAAAAGATATTGCAAAGGCAAAGTTCAGATGATCTTATAACACCCCCACCCCACCCAAAAAAAAAAACAGAGTATGGTAAATGCAGAATGTTGATTCATTCTTGCGTGTGAATATTTATTCCTACATATAATACATTTCCAGAATAGAATGGAAGCAAAAGAACTGCATATGTGGCATTTAGGCTTAGTTGATGTTTCTTCACTTACACTAGGCCTGGTGTTTCTAGGAGTTCGTCTTTTTTTTTTCTTTTTTGTTTTTTTGGTAAGATTTTTGAGTATAGAATAAGTGCATCATGTTCTAGATTACCCCAAATTTTCCCTAAAAGACCATTCATTTAGTAATGGAATGACACAGAGTATTTATCCTATAGTCGATCCCAACTAGTTTTGGATTGAAGTGTAGTTGATAGATTGATATAATTCGTTTTCGTTCAAATTGTTGGAATTTCAGGCTGCATAGCGCATCATCATCGATGAAGCATTTTTTTCTCCTAAATGAAATGAAGCAAGAGTAATCCAAACCATCTCCTACACACTACCCTAAGAAGAAAAACTGGACAAAAAACTACAGCAAATATCACTCAATAACTAATAACAACAAGTACAAGCTATTTGGAATGACACAGAGTATTTATCCTACAGTCGACCCAACTAGTTTTGGATTGAAGTGTAGTTGATAGAATGATATAATTCATTTTCGTTCAAATTGTTGGGATTTCAGGCTGCATAATGCATCATCTTCGATGAACCATTTTTCTCTCCTAAATGAAATGTAGCAAGAGTAAGCCAAACCATCTCCTACACACTAACCTAAAAAGAAAAACAGGACAAAAAACTACAGCAAGTATTACTCAATAGTAACTAATAACAACAAGCACAAGCTATTATGGATAATCAAACGACCAAGGGAAATTTGCACTTTTAGTCCCTCAATTATCGGCAAATTCTAATTTTGGTCTTTGTGATGTCTGATTAAGCAAATGTAACCTTCAATAAATTGGAATGTGCACTTTTGATTCCTCTGCTTGTGTATCTTCAAAAATTTAACGAATCATATAACATTGCATCATTGGACTACCCATGTTTTACGTCATAATCGAGGGTAATAATACAGTTCTAAATTTAGTCTAAAGTAACATATCCAAAACCACACATTGTAATAAATTGAATATTAATTATCTTAGAAATATGAATGTTTCACCTGAACAATAGGCAACATATAAGCAAGAGTCTTGCCAGAACCCGTATGCGAACCCAAAACCACACTTTTCCCCTCAATCACAGCAGGTATCCCAATTGACTGAATCTCAGTCGGCACTTCAATACCCATTTCACCTAACGCCCCCATTACCTCTTCACTCAAACCCAACTCCTCAAAACTCGACGCCACCGCCTTTTTCTTACTCTTCTTAACTCCATCATCATCCACCTCAGCTTTAAATTTTTGTGTTAATTGTTTGGGTTCTAAATTGGGCTTTGCAGATTCTTTAAGATGTCTAAGTCTAAGCCTTTCTAATAGAATTGAATGCTTAATGGGTTGAATTAGTGATTCTTCAGCAGTGGTAGTAGTTGTGGTGGTGGAACAAAGAGGTCTAAACCCTAGTAAAACCCTAGGGGTTTGGGAAAGAAGTGGTTTTGTGGCGAAAGGAAAACGGGAAGGGAGGAGAGAGAAAGAGAAACGGAGGGAAGAAGTGGAGGAAGAAGTGAGAGAGAGGTTTAGCAGTGCTCTTCCTGTTCCTCCCATTTTGCTCTTGTGTTTTGGTTTGATGATTCAAATGGAGTACATAGCCTTCAGTTCTGATAATGGCATCCAAAAACAAAACAAAAAATATAAAAATAGAAACTAAATATTGTTTTTTAATACAAACCAATTAATATCTTCTTCTATAATTGTGTGTGTAAATGCCAAAATGTTTATCTTCTAATCATTTCATGAACTTTGACCTATCTATTTCTTGGCATATATTGCCTTCAAGAAAATAGAGTTTCTTTTATGTAGAGTAAAATTTATTGTACCCCTAACCTTTAAGGGTTGGGAACAATATCCCCTTGCATTTGCAATAGTTTTCCAGTAAAATAATTTTTTTAATAAAAATCTTTTTTTTTTAATAGATAATTTTTAAAATAATCAAGTTCTTTCATTAAAGCCAAAAGCTCAAGATATGACAAATAATTATGATCTATATTATTATGGAGTTATCCATTAGCCTTCTTCTTGCATAGTTTAAGATATGATGTAATATAAAAACGCCTCCATAATACATTTTCAAATGTGACATTATCAATTATAATTTCTGTTCAATAAAAATATTTTCAAATAAGTAAAGTTTAATAATTGCTTTAGTATAATAATTTTAATATACAAAAAATACATAAATAAATTAATATTCATAGCAGCAGTTCTTTCATCTAATATATATGTTAGAGAATTGACTATTTCAGTGTATTTTTTCTCTTCAAATTGAAATGCTAAAGTATCCATGGTGAAGGTGCGTTCATCATATTTCTTGAATTGAATTTATGCAAGATTTTTTTCTTTATTGCAAAAATTTTAACAACGGCCTCAATATAACCTCATTATAATAGAAAAATATTTTAAATTTTACAAGCAAGAAAGAAAAAATTCAAGTATTGGTTTGGATGAAAAATATTATACTTCACATTTGAAAGGATAGAGAGAGGGAAAAAATCTAATATTAATAACGAAACTCTCACCAAAAAATATTGCTTAAGGAGGTTTCCTTTACCATTCAAGATGTGAGGGGTATTATTTTCCAACCCATAAAGGTTAAGGGGTAAAATGAATTTTACTCTTTTCTTATATTAAAACATGTTATCTATAGTTCAAACTAGAATACATGAATATTCCCTAAATATTACTCCACTATATATCATCCATGCGTTTGGATATTTAAGGAAATTGTTTTAAAATAATAATGTACATTTATCATTGTACAATGCTCTAATTTTGCTAGGGTGACTGTAGTAATTAGAGATGGCTTTTTCCTTCATCAAAACCAAGGGAGGGTGTAATGACCCAAACGGTCATTTTAACTTTTAGAACTTCGTTCCCTAAAATAAAACTCTCCGTATATGCTTTTAATGATTTATGACTTGCGAAGATGATTGGTTCGGGATTTGGGAGTGTTTGGGTTGAAATCGGAACACTTGATTCCTTAAGTTAGCCTTAAAAGGGCCAAGTATGACTTCGGTCAACATTTTGAGAAAACGACCCAGGAATCGGATTTGACAGTTCCAATAGATTCGTATGATGATTTCGGATTTGGGCGTATATTCAAATTGGGTTTTGGATAACCCGGGAGCGTTTTGGCGCTTAATGGTAAAAATTAACTATTTGAAGGTTTAATGTTCTTTAAATTTGGTTTGGAGTAGGTTTTTGAGTAATTGAAGTCCGTTTGGAATTTCGAGTTTGGGAATAGTTCTGTATAGTGATTTAAGACTTGCACGTAAAATTTCGTGTCATTCCGGATAGTTTAAGCACGTTTCGGCGCATTGGAAGTAAATTGAAGAACTTGAAATTTCTAAGTTGAATCAATTTGGTTTGGAGTATGATTCTTAGATTTAATGTTATTTTACATGTTCCGAGAATTCGAGCGAGTCCATTTTATGATTTCAAACCTATTGGTATGTTCGGGCGAGGCCCCGGGGGCCCCGAGTGTTAACCGGACGAGGCTCAGACCAATTTTGAAATTTGGAGGAAGAACTAAAGCTTTTTGCTTCTGGTACGATCGCACCTGCGCTTGGACATTCGCACGTGCGACCATCGCAAATGCGACGTTTGTGCACAAAGGCGGAAGGAGGAGGGAATACCTGCCATCACACGTGCGGAACTTTGGCGCACCTGCGAACTCGCAGGTGTGAGGCTAGGCGCGCAGATGCGAGGCTTTTCCGCAGGTGTGTTCCCACCTCCGCAGGTGCGAAAGGCATGTTTGGCAGAAAGCTTAAAAGAACGGGAACCAACCATTTTTCCTCCATTTTCGGGCGATTTCAGAGCTTTTGATAGGAGAGTTCAACCAACAACCTGGAGGTAAGTTAATTCTACACAACTTGAGTTAAATACATAAATTATGGGTAGATTATAACTAGTAAATCTTAGAAATCAAAGGTTTAGATGAAAAAACTAGAGTTTTATAAAAACGAATTTTTAACCACGAAAATGATTATGAAATTGGGTAGAAATTATATATTTGAGTTCTTGAGATTATGAGTAACGTTTTCATCCAAAACTTTCCAGAATCCGGGCACGTGGGTCCGGAGTAAATTTTAGAAATTTTACTGTTTTGGTTAGGGTAATTTAATTAATAGCCTAAATTCGAATTATTGAACATGTATTAATTATTTTGTATAATATTTGGATAGCTTCGAAATTTTCGGCATCGAATTGAGAAATTAACGCGACGTGGTAATCGGAAAGTGAATTTTGAGACAAGGTAAGTCTCTTGTCTAATCTTGTGAGGGGGAAATTACCCCATAGATAATTAAAGTAATAATTGTTGCTAATTGTGAGGGCTACGTATGCACGAGGTGATGAGAGTCCGCGCGTAGCTACTATTAATGCTAAAGTCCGGGTACTTTAGGACTCAAAATCATGAATTACTTGTGCAAGTTATATTCTTTACTTAATTAAAATTATTTGATATATATATATATATATATATATATTGTGAATTGTTATATAAAAATATTAAAAGATAAAAATCTCATATGCTTAATTTTCTGTTTAAATTAATTAATTATTAAAATAATTGTTCGTCCTCCCGAATTTATCTTATAATAAATATTCTCTCCTTTCGGAGGTACATAAGAAAATGTCATCCTTTCTTGTGGAGCGGGCCAAACGCCTCGGCAGGATAGATGCATCTATGGATCGCGGCGCACGTTCCTTGGCAGTGTACACGACATTCTGGATTGGGTTGTACGACCTCAGCAGAAATCGCGCCTAATAATAATAATTACACGATACTTTGATAGCTTATTGCAGCTTGTGAAGCTAATTGATAAATTAGAATTCTTTGAAATTTAAAGAATTAATTATCTTTGCTTGTTAAGGAATTAATGTTATCCTTGTAAATAAGGTTAATTAATATATTGAGAATTATTGCATTTGAAGGAATTTAATTATTTATGCTGGTTAAAGAAAATCATTGTAAATTCTATAAATCATGTTGATCTAGATATTGCTATTTTTATTTTATTTATTATTATTGACTCTTAGTGAGTGTCAAAGTTGGCCATCTCATCTCTACCACTTCGAGATTAGGCTTGATACTTACTGGGTACACATTGTTTACGTACTCATGCTACACTTGCTGCATTTTTTGTGCAGGATCTGAGGCAGGTACTAGTGGAGGACCTATCATCGTACATCCACGTTATCCAGAGGCGTAGTGGTGAGCTGCTTTCTGGGCCGTTCTGCAGCAACCAGTGTCTCTTCTTAAAAACGTATTTCTGTCTACTTTATTTCAGACAATATTTATAATTTTTGTATAATCTACTAGATGCCCATATACTTGTGACACCATGTCTTGGCACACACATTGGTGAAATTTGGAATTGTATTATTTTCTTGGATTTAAGTTAATCAGTATTTCTTTTTATTTCTCTTAATATTGCTAGAAAAATAATAAAATTACTTAGAAAATTATTCTGAATATAATTGATATATGTTTAATTTATTTGTTGGCTTGCCTAGCTATAGTGTTGGGCATCATCACGGTCTGTAGCTGAAACTGGGCCGTGACAACATGGTATTAGAGCACTAGGTTCACGGTATCACAAGTTATGAGCAGACCTAATAGAGTCTTGCGGATCGATACGGAGAGGTCTGTACTTATCTTCGAGAGCCTATAGGGTGTTAGGAAATTACCTTTCTTCATATTCCATCGTGCAATTAATATAGTACTAAATATCTTTCTCTTATTCTCTCATAGATGGTGAGAACGTGCTCTAATGAGGTTCCAGACCAAGGAAGAGCTACTCCCCCAGTTGCTAGAAGCTGAGGCCGAAGGAGGGCTCCAGCCCGTGCTACGGGCGAGGACGTCCCAAGACTGTTCCAGTTATGCCACCAGTAGGTCGAGCAGAGAATCCCATTGTTGAGGAACAGGGTGAGGTGCCTGTGGCAGAGCCAGCTCCGGTGGATT
>AWOL01S0179368.1:0-10907 GCA_000715115.1 Nicotiana otophora
TACATTATAACATGTAGTAGCTTTATCTACTACCGAAGCAGAATATATGGCAGTGACCGAGGCAATCAAAAAAGCTTTATGGTTGAAGGGTCTATTTGCGGAACTCAGTTTACACCAAGGTGGTATTATCATTTTCTGTGATAGTCAAAGTGCCATTCACCTGACTAAAGATCAAATGTATCATGAGAGGACGAAGCACATTGATATAAAGTATCATTTCATCCGAGAAATCATTGCTGAAAGAAAAGTCTATGTTCAGAATATCAACACTAGAGACAATCCTACTGACATGTTCACAAAACCTCTTCCAGTATCCAAGTTCAAGCTTTGCCTGAACTTGATTGGCATTTATGAAGAATGATTTTGCCCATTGGGGTTTTTGCGGAGAAGGTGGAGCAAATTTACTATATATAAGCCGAAATTAGGCCAATGTGGAGATTTGTAATATGGCCAAATTTTCATGACATTTGCCATGACATAATATCCATTATAACAAATTTGTGGTTCATGACATTTTCCATGACATAATATCCATTATAACAAATTTGTGGATCATGACATTTGCCATGACATAATATCCATTATTAGGCCAATGATTTCTTGTTATAAATAGAGGAGTTTCTCCTCATTTGCAAACACACCAATTCAAGAGCTTTTCACTCTTGTCTTTCTTTCTCCTCCTTTATTTCATTATAGAGTATTTTGTAAAAGAGTGAGTGTTGGGAAACACTTGTGTTAACCCTTTCTTTGGAGTGATCTTGTGAGATTATTCTCTTGGGGTATTTGGGATTAATTAGAGTATTTACTCTAATTTTGTACTCTCTTTTGTACTCTTGTTGGTATAGTGAAATTGCTCCTCTCCGCTTGTGGACTTAGGTTACCTTGACCGAACCACGTTAAATTTGTGTCTTCTTTGTATTCTTTAATTGTCGTTATTATCAACTTCCATTGTTTTTGTTATTGTCATTATACCGTTATTTGGCTAAATTCCGCACTACCCGGATTTCCGATCCTAACAGTTAGTGCCTATATAATTTGATGCTAATATGGCCTATCAAACGACCCGTAAATGTTGAACAAATAAAGGGGGGGGGGGGTTATAAATGTGTTTTTAGTGCTTCTCAGCGAGTAACGGTCACGTGCTTTTGCAGATGGCCAAGTACTTGAGACAATTGATGCCAGATACTAAAGTAAGTAATATGCATCTTTCTGCTCTTAATTCAAGTTGTTCTTTATGAATTAGTGCTTATTTCGTCATAATGCATGCAGAAAGGTACTGTTACCAATGATATCACTAAAGCTGTGAAAGAAGCAAAGCGAGGTGTACCTTTCAAAAAAGTCAAAACTGCAATTGTGCATGTAGGAATTGGGAAGGTACTCTTGCCTCTTTCTCTTCTTCATCAAAGATTCTTAAGCTTCATTAGATAGTGACTACTGGAATGCAACTCTTGATGCTTTTCCCTGAAACACTGTTTGCAGGTTAGTTTCCAAGATGAGGCACAGTGTGAAAATGTTGGCTCATTTGTACACGATTTTTTGCGTCAGAAGCCTGCTGGCCTAAAAAAACAGTAAGCAACTGTTGCTTATATCCTTGTTGATTTGTTTGGTTAAGGTCCTGTAAAAAGTCCTGCTTCTCTTCCCTCCCATTTAGGATGTTCATCAAATGAGAAGTGCTATAGCAAAATTAAGAAGATAGCAGTCTCTCTTTTTCAAATTCCTAGGTATAGAAGATGGTACAGCAGCAGTAGTGCTGCGAGATTTCCCTCACACAACCCTCATCCAATTCTTCAGTCCTGTGGTCTTCAGCATTGGTTCAAGAATTGGCAAGAATTGAGAAAGAATAAACTTACAGCAAGCACTTTTGGTCAAGCTGTTGGTTTTTTCCCTAAGCGCAGACCCCAACTCTGGTTGGAGAAAATCGGAGCGATTGAACCCTTCTCGGGTAATTTAGCTACATGTTGGAGTAACATCAAAGAAGAGGAGGCTCTTGAGCGATATAAGCTGATAACTGGAAATCCTGTTTCCTTTACTGATTTTCAGGTGTATCGGAAAACGAAGATGGAGGATGACTGGCTTGCTGCTTCCGCCGACGGTGTAGTTGACAGGTTTGTTTATTATTTGCCATCCGGAGGGGTTTTGGAGATCAAGTGCCCTTTCTTCAAAGGTGATATGAGTGCCGCAACTCCTTGGAAAAGAATTCCCATTTACTATGTTCCACAAGCTCAGGGTTTAATGGAAATATTGGATCGAGATTGGATGGACTTTTATGTTTGGACTACAAAAGGAAGCAGTTTGTTTAGGTTGCATCGTGATGAAGAATATTGGGAATTCTTGAAGATTGCACTTTCTGACTTTTGGTGGAAGCACGTCCAGCCGGCAAAGGAGTTGTACAAGAGATCGGAGATCAAAAATGCCCTTGTCGAACTACACTCCTATAAGCCAGAACCTCAGCATGAATTGTTCCGGTCTATCATCTATGAAAGCAGGCGTGTGCTTGATAATTTTGTGTTGCTTATGCGTGAAGTTGATGGAAAATTGCAAAACTGAGATTCCTTTAGAAAGATTCAGCGGTACTTCTTCTATAAGCATACTTGAAGTGGAAGATCACATGCATTGACATAGGCCAGTTGAGCAAATGAACTGGCCCATGTTAGAGCAGTTGTTAGGGCAAAGTTGGCTCAAACTCTTACGGAGATAAGGTACATTTTGGGTTTGTTCTTTTAATTTTTCTAAATCTTAATCTGCAGTATCAACAGTAACCTGGTTTCAGTTTGCATTTACATTGGTCAGTTAAGTTGGAAATTGCTGTTGTCGACCCAATAACAACCTTCAAATAGGAGGGTGAAGCGGTGATTGCAGAAAGAGAATCCCCACGTGTTGGTATAAGTTATTCCTTTATCTTTCTAATTGTTTTGTTGATTTTCTTATCTATCTCAGCTGCTCTATTATCATTCTAAACACCCTCTTTTAATCTGTAAATCAGAATCTGATAAACGATTCCCAAAAACTAGTTGAGCTTTGCATGGTTTATTTTCTATCTAAAATATCAGAAGGATAAAAAAGGGAGTATATATTCCTGCTTGTGGAGTACGGAAAAAATTCTATGCCTTTTCTTTTTCTTTGTCCCCTCTTTTAGAGTGGTCATGGTGGGTGTCATTCTTTCTAAGCACCGTAACATAAATGATGAATGCCTTTAGTTATTAGAATCCATGGCTTTACATTAAATGCCCTTACCAATTAGTTTGATTCATTCGCTGTGGTGTCTCACCCTCTTGTTTACGTTACTTTGTACAGGTTGTCTATTGCTCTCCATGCTACTACAGATGACGTGTTCTACGCAGTCATCTGTTATATTCCAGAGCATGCAAAATACTATGCTGCAGTTATGTATAAGTAAGGAAGCTTGGTGAAGAAAACTATTTTGGGAGTTGAAATGTCTGGTATGCAATGCTGCTCTAATGTATTCCGATGCTGATGTTGATGATTATATGAGGTATGCTATTTACTAGATAACCATCTAAACATTAAATCCTGCAGCCATCGGGGAGTAGCCCGTCAAAGAATCTTTCTATCTACTAAAGCATATAAAGGAAAAATCTAAGATTGAGGCGAGCTTATAGATGTATTCGGAATCGTGGAGTGCATTAGCTGTTATATCCTCTATTAACAGAACAGCCACTCTTCTTATTGGTTAACAGATGGAGCCCCTGATTAGAGACTTGGCGAGGTTAGGTTGCATATATTTATAATCCCAAAATATTTTCAATCATGTGGCAGGTTCAAGTAATCAATCATTTAAACTCCAGATTTCAGTTCTTGAAGTTACTTTTAGACAATTCACCAGACTTTGTTGTGAGGCAAAATATTTATGTGGAGCCATGCTGATTGTTTCATGTTTAGAATTTCATGCATAATTCATTGATCAAGATTCTAATTGTATAATGATGTTTGAAATTTGCAGATGGGTATGGGTCCATCTTTCCCTGTTTCAATACAGTCGTTATCGATTGCAGCAAACCGCGAGGAAGTATCTTCAGACTTCAATTATAGTATCTGAATAAAACAAATTTTAACTTGATACTATCTTAATGGATCCAATTTTAACTTGGTACTTTACTGTAATTTGTTTAGATTTCATATTATCCCCACATTAGAAAGGTATTTTTCCAAGTTATTTAATTTCTGCACTTTAATGTAATGATCTTTACCTCTCCCTTCTTTAAACCACCCAACCCAAAACTCATCTCTGGTGCCTTACATTTTTATTTTTCAGTTATTGAAATAAGCATGTCTTCTGTTTTATGAACTTTCTTTTCTAGGGAGTTCAAATGATTGCTCAATGGATTATTCTATCATCACATTATGTTAAAGGGCAGCCCGGTGTACGAAGCATCCGGCATTCACGCAGGGTCGGGGAAAGGGCTTATCCCAAGGGGTGCGAGGTAGGCAACCTACGTTGATGCGAGCATCAATGGGTGATTCCATAGCTCGAATCCGTGACATATATGCCACACGGAGATAACTTTATTCTATCATATTTTATCACCTTATTTCTTGCTATTATTACTACTGATTGTTTGGGGAGAGGCTTGTGTACACTTTACCCTCTCAAGATCCCACTTTGTGGGATTATTTGTTGTTGTTGTTTGGATATAAACACTTGTTATCCTTTTTATGGCTCTCCCTTTAGCCCCAAGAACCAAATCTCTATTCTTTGTGCTACCTTGAGTAGGATAATTTGACTCTTTGCTAATATAATGATGCTCTCAATATTTCTTTCCATTATGACAAGCGAGTGCACTATATAAAGTATCCATTCAAGTAGTATAGAGGACAGTCCCTTCGGGTGCATCCGAAAAGTTTGAAACAATAAGTATGACACATACAAATCGATGAATAAACTAAATTTTTCATGAAAAGAAAAAGAAAAAAAAAAGAACCAAGAAAGTACTATTCTTGAATTCACAACATGCATTTCCACAAGTACTATTACTTTCTATTTTTTGAATTTATGTGCACACTTTTATTTTAATTTAGAAGGGGAGCCTTGGCGCAAATGGTAAAGTTGTTGCCATGTGTCGAGAAAGTCACCAAGTCGTAGAAACAACTTCTTGCAGAAATGCAGGGTAAGACTGCGTACAATAGACCTTTGTGGTCCGGCCCTTCCCCGGACCCCGCGTATAGCGGGAGATTAGTGCACCGAGCTGTTTTTTTTTTAAAAAAACTTTTATTTTAATTTATCCCCCAAAACTTAACACTTTTATCCTTTCGGAAACTATTTAATTCCAACACCCCCCCCCCCCCCCCCCCCCCCCCCCCATTTACTCATCTAATTACATGAGTTGTTGTTGTCTGACCTCACTATTACTCATTTAAAGGAAAAGATATATGATACTTTCACTACGGCTCATAAGGCTAATTTTAGTATTATGCATATACGTGACTTACATGTCAAAAGTATTTTTAAAATTTTTTCCATTCTATGTTTGGTCAAACATAATAGCATAAAATGAGACGGAGCGAGTACTTATATTTGCCGAAAAACCAACATTTCAGTAGTAACTCTTGTCATACTAACAACATAAAACAGAAGAATTAACCCAAATAGTTGTCCACCTACAACAACAACAACAACAACAACCCAGTATAATCTCACTAGTGGGGTCTGGGGAGGGTAGTGTGTACGCAGACCTTACCTTTACCCTAGGGTAGAGAGGCTGTTTCCAAATGACCCTCGGCATCCTTCCCTCCAAGAACTCCCCACCTTGCTCTTGGGGTGACTCGAACTCACAACCTCTTGGTTGGAAGTNTAACAATCCCACTACTACGTAAAAATAGCACGGGCTAGCCAGTTTTCGAACTGGTAATTCAAAGATAGCCAGCGTTTGCAAAGTCATTGAAAAATATCCACTATTTTACTGCAATACAGAGCGGTCTAGCATAATATATTGGAGATTGGTGCACCTATGTATGAACTTCCAGCATATTATGTTGGAAATCCAACACACGAAAAGTTCCAGCATAATATACTGGAGATTGGAGTATATACGTATGAACTTCCAGCATAATATACTGGAGATTGGAGCACATGCGTATGAACTTCCGGCATATTGTGCTGGACCGGTATATTATACTGGAACTCCAATATATTATGCTGGAGTTCCAGTATAATATATTGGAACTCCAGTATAATATGCTGGAATATTTTCCGGATTTTGAACATTATTTTCGTTTAGATTTATCTTTACATGAAAAATGGCTAAATTTCGATTACTTTTGAAACTGTGGCTATTTTTCAATTACCACTTGTAAATTTGGCTATTTTGAATTTCTCCCCACTACTACAGATAGCAAAAGGAGCCCAAATTCAAAAAGATCCTTGGCCCAAGACCAAATGTAACGGGCTAAATAGAACCAAACCAAACAAATGAGCCCAAATCTGAATTTCGCTATCTGCTTTAAATCCTCGCCAAAACCCTCCTTCTCCGCCGCTTTGCTTCTCTTCATCTCTTTCTGCAGCAAAGCTCCTCAGACGGAATCAAAATGGTACGTTTCCATTGCTATCTATTTTCTCAATATTTTGATCACAAGTCAGAGAAGTGGATTATAATGCTTGTAATTTGTCAAATTAAACCTCAACTTCGATATCTTTGTTCATATCATTTTTACTAGTTATTAATCCATCGTTAATCAATGAGTTGTTCGATATAAGTCGTAGAATTAAAAGCAGATCTACTAATTTTGTGTTTAAGAATTAAGAATCAATTTTCTGCAAATCTAAATGACTAAAATACACCGTCCCTAGGGCTTTGGTCTAGTAGTAAGAGTGTAACTCGTGATGTGTGAGTTAAACAAATGCCTGGTATTTAAGTGGAGAAGCCTAGAGCAGTGGGCCCGTTGTCCCGCGGGGATTTCTCGGTTATTAAAAAAAGGACTAATATGCACCCATTAATTTGTGTTTTTGAAGAATCAAATTTTGAAAATCTAAGTTACTTATGTGAATACGTTGATTCGATGAGCAGGCTTCAGAGAAGAAGTTGAGCAACCCAATGAGGGAAATCAAGGTTCAGAAGCTAGTCCTTAACATCTCCGTTGGTGAAAGCGGAGATAGGCTCACCAGAGCAGCCAAGGTCATTCATTTTCCTCCCCAATAGCGTTTAATACTGTGTTTAGAACTTGATTTTCATTGCTGTATTGTGAAACTGAAATTGGCATTGTTATTGTTCCGTACTGAATAGGTCTTGGAGCAACTCAGCGGCCAATCCCCTGTTTTCTCTAAGGGTTAGTTTTTTAAACCTTCAATTTATTCCACTTTGTTTTCTTTATTTTCGGATATTTAGCTACCTTTGTCTCAAATGCATAGTTAGTTGTTGGACTTATCTAGTTCCATGTATATCAAATGTTGAGTTAACCTTCGAAATGCTCAGTTGATGAATTAATTTATTAACACTGACATGGCAATTTTGTTGGAATTTGGAATTAATTTCTAGTCAGTACTGTTGAAATGTGGAATCTCCAATTTCCATTATATTATATTGTATTGGAATGAAGTGGAACTGACTAGAGCTGAAATACATGAGATTCATATAGTCAACCCTAACTGATGTAGAATTGAAGTGTAGCTGATTGATATATAAATGTTAGGTCACAAGGAGTAACCCGCCTTTTATCCTATCCTATATGCATCCTGAAAGGAGCTCATATATACATGTAACCCACGCCAACTAGCTTGAGATTGAGTTGTAGTGGTTGTTGTTGTTGTTGGTGACCGCGGTAGCAGCAATGCCATTGTGAAATGATTCTTATTGCTCCCTTAAGCGAGAACCTACCAATAAGAATGGTTGTATGCTTGTTTAATTATGTTTTTTCTCGAGCTAGATATGCAAGAATTAGTTTAACTCTGTATATGCAATGATAAAAAATTGATATGTGGTCGTTCACACATTACAATTGGTGTTTGTACATTGAAACATTTGTACTGAGGTAAATAAATTATTTATTGGCTCTAGGTGATCAAGTATTCATCCCTCATTCGTTGTTGTTGATGTTTTGTTTCCTCTGATGGTTGTATTGCTCTCTTTGACAGCTAGGTATACTGTGCGGTCCTTCGGAATTAGGCGTAATGAGAAGATTGCTTGCTATGTCACTGTCAGAGGAGACAAAGCTATGCAGCTCCTTGAGAGTGGATTGAAAGTCAAGGAATACGAGTTGTTGAGAAGAAACTTCAGTGAGACTGGCTGCTTTGGTTTTGGCATTCAGGAGCACATTGATCTTGGAATCAAGTAAGCAGATGTTATCTAGCTATATCATGCTATTTCGACTATTTTCACATTCAACATGCTTAGTTTTCAATTTTATAATTTGGAGGTGACTATCAACATAGGATTGTTACCCATCCACTGCTCTGTATTTTGTCTTAAAATGATTGTGCCTTAACTAAATTATGTTCTATAGGTATGACCCTTCAACCGGTATCTATGGTATGGATTTCTATGTTGTGCTCGAGCGCCCAGGATACCGTGTTGCTCGTCGTAGGAGGTGCAAGGCCCGAGTTGGAATTCAGCACAGGGTCACAAAGGATGACGCTATGAAGTGGTTCCAAGTCAAATATGAAGGTGTTATCCTTAACAAATCCTCAAACATTCAGTAAGTTGATATCCACTGTTGGATCAGTTTGTCCCCTAGCAAGGTGTTATGTTTTCTATGCATTTTGTAGACCAACATCTAATACTCCTAGAGTTCAAAGGTTTTGAAGAGTTGCTGTTATTTGGCGTATCAGGATATTATAGTTTGTTTGCATTTTTGCTATCTGATGAATTTAATTTTATTATCCTTCTTGATTGGTTGAGTTTTAAATGTTGCCAGCAAGCCAGAATTTATCTCACGACTATGGCTATGACATAGGAGATGCTAATATTTCTTAGAGTTAACTTTTACTCGAAAATTTATTGAACCGTGTTACCTAATATGATCTTGTACGTATGGATATTAGTAAAAAATTGATACAGGAGATCTGTGAAGTGAAAAAATAACGAATGATATTTTTGTATGTTCATTTCGTCTATTCAAATGGCAACGAGAGATCATTTCCATTTGTGTTGCAATGAATCGAAAAAGGTAAACCATATTACTCTTTGTATGAACATATCTAATTAGCCATATTATCATTATGTTGCCACTCCATTCCCCATCTTTTTTCTCAACCCCTCATTGCAAACAGTTTCTACCATTCATCTCTTTCCATCTCTATTTTTCTGCAATCGTAACCCAAAACGCCATTTCTGAAACATAAAGCTTGTAAAAATGTCCAGACTTAAAAAAAATCAAATCAGACGTATGTCCAAATCTGGTCGGTTATTTGTGTAAAGACCCCTATAGTTGTTGGTCTTTTGTTGAACTTGTTTACTCTCCTAATTCTGATCCTACAAAGTAATTGCATGATATAAAATATTCGAACTTGGACCAGCAAAAGTACAATGGAGTGTCTTTGCAAGTACAAATCCTTTGGCGATCAAAAATTTATTCAAATTCGGATTCATATTTTTCATAGAGAAGTTTTTTATCAAGGATGTCAACTAGCTGAAATTTTTTTCTGTTTGTAAAGAAGGTAGGGAAAATTTTGGTAGATCGCGGGACAAATATGCAGTTCTTAAAAAGAATTTTTTCAATCTAATATTTGTGCACGTTTAATGAATTTTTTAACACAAATAGATAAATATGCAGTTACATATGGTATAATCAATGGTATCTATTTTTGATCTATTTTTTATCTATTTTTTAACACAAATAGATAAATATTCAGTCTTCTACCTTCACACTTACATATGGTATCTATTTTTGATGTATAAATAATGAGGAAAATCCTTGACTCGTTCTTCACTTTTGGGGGCGTACAACACAAATTTTTAGGTATAATCAATTAGGAAAATTAACCAATAATATTGTGACATCCTTACTCCCCATCGACACAGGCAAAGGTTTTTCTGAGTGGTTAGTCAAATTATTATTATTAAAAATAAAAAAGTGACTTAAATAGTTTTTTTTAATCTCAATCACTAATGAGTAATGACATAACCTCAATTTTTATCTTCTTTAATTAGTCCAGCCACTGTAGTTTATTTTTCCACTTCTGACGAAAATCGTTGCTAGAATCGCGTAGTTTTATGTTCCTACTTATCAAGCTGGAATTAGTTGTCCAATAATTTTGGTCGTGAATAAAAAATTCAACAAGAAAAATAATTTGAGCTACGTAGTACGTACCTTGGTTTGAGGAGTAACTTTTTCGATTTCTAAACGAACAGTTACCTTATAACACTTATTCATTTTTACTTTAATTTATCAGTCCGCGGTGGAGTACCTCTATGATAATTGGGGAAAAAACTTACTGCTACGGGATATTTACACCAAATGCATGTTAAGTGTTTGCATAGAAATGTTGAGATTTTATTTTTAAGATGTAATATTCTTAAAATGAGGGTGAATGGGAAATGGAGGAAAAATAAAATTTTGAGTAAAATTTTAAGTTTTTCCTTCTTAACAATAAGACATTGTCCCATATTGGAAGTGGAAGACATTTTTGGTGGGTATATATATAATTGCTCTTCTTGTAGCTCTTAAAGAGTTAAGAAGAAAGCAAGCCTCGCGCCGTCATCGTCGCTCGCTCGGCTTCGGCTTCCGCTTCCGCTTCCGCTTCGGATTTGGTCAAATGATTGATTGATTAATTTTTTGGACCAAATTTATTTGTTAATAGTAAATATTAACGTAAGATTATCCGTATTTGTAACGGATATTTTCCAATCCGTGTATTGATAATTTGGCAGCCGGANGCTTCCGCTTCCGCTTCCGCTTCGGATTTGGTCAAATGATTGATTGATTAATTTTTTGGACCAAATTTATTTGTTAATAGT
>AWOL01S0179407.1:4771-23692 GCA_000715115.1 Nicotiana otophora
TGGGGGGGGGGGGAGGAGCCGAGGGTCTATCGGAAACAGCCTCTCTACCCCAGAGTACGGGTAAGGTTTGCGCGCACACTACCCTCCCCAGACCCCACTAATGGGATTATACTGGGTTGTTGTTGTTATTGTTGTTATTGCATTCCTTGAGCGATTTTTGGAGCTCTTAGAGTGGGGTTTTCACTAGCTATTTGGAGGTAAATAATTCTATCCAATGTGAGTTAAATACATAGATTTTGGGTAGATTGTAACATGTAAATTTGTGAAAATCATAGGTTTAGATGAAAAACTTAGGTTTTGATAAAAATGGGATTTAACCACGAAAAAGGTTGTGGGTTTGGGTGAAAATTATATAATTGAGTTCGTGAGGTAATGGGTAATATTTATCTTCAAATATTTTCGAAATCTGGACACGTGGGCTCAAAGATGAATTTTAGGAAATTTCCAATTTGGGTTGGGTAATTACTGTAATAGTTAAATTATGAACTTTTGAATTTGTATTGACTAAATTATATAACATTTGACTAGTTCTGAGTCGTTTGGCACCGAGTTGAGGCTTTAGAACAAATTTGAGGATCGGAAGTGAGCTTGAGAACGAGGTAAGTCTCTTGCCTAACCTTGTAAGAGGGAACTCATCCTCTTAGGTGTATTTTATTGTAAATTATTTGTGTGGGGAGCTACGTACGCACTAGGTGACGAGAGTCCGTGCGTAGCTATATTACATGTGATGTCTGGGTTGTCTTAGATTTACATCATGTCTTGTTTGCACTATTATGTGGTTATGCTTGTTAATTTTCTTACATGGAACCGAGATTAAGGATTTTTAGATTTAAAATCCCCAGTTTAGATTTTTTATGTATGGGAATAATTAAATAATTTTATATAACTTTGAGAAATCTATGTTCACTCGCGACGCAAGTATTTCTACGAGCGAGGTAAAAAAAATTTCTCTACTCTCATGGGAGCGGGTCGTTCACCTCGGCAGGTTAATAGATGCATCTATGGTTTGTGCCATTCGAACCTCAGCAGTGCACACATTATATGTCTGGATCGGGTCGTATGACCTCGGCATAAATCGTGCGTGATAATACTTGGAGCCTAATTTTACTTGATATTAATATATGGCTTGAGTGGTTATAATTATTTAAATGACAGGAATTTGCTCGGAATTTATTATTAGTGAAAGAATTATTATTCACTGCTTGTTACTAGGTTGTATCATTTATTTACATAATCCGTCCTTATTTATAATTCCTACATTTTATTGTTAGGCCATAGTAAGTGTCGAAGCCGACCTCTCGTCACTACTTCTTCGAGGTTAGACTTGATACTTATTGGATACATGTTGTTTATGTACTCACGCTACACTTCTGCACTAACCGTGCAGGTTCTGAGGCAGGTGTATCTAGTAGTTACCCTGGCGCACACCCCTGATACTCCGAGTCTGAGCGGTGAGCTGCCTTCCGAGCCGTTCTGCAGCACCCCAAGTCTTTTTTTTGTGTTTTGCTTTCTGTCTACTTTATTTCGGACAGTAGCTTAGTATTTTGTATATTCTGCTAGTAGCTCATACACTTGTGACACCAGATTTTGGCACACGCACTAGTAGACTTTATGGTTTTGGGATTATTACTATTGTTATGATTGCAGTTAGCTGCTTTCGTCTTATTTATTTAAATTTGTTGTTTCATAATATTTTAATTAATTAACTTTAATTACTTGGAAACATATTAAGAGAAGTAATCACGTGGTTAGTTCACCGTTGGCTTGTCTAGCGACGAAGCTGGGCGTCATCACGGACTATAGGAGAATTGGGTGGTGACAGTTAAGATAAAGCGCATGTAATATATGCACTATACTCAGTATTTGCAGCCATAATAATTGACTGCATAACGCATTAATTATATATGATATGCATACTCCTCCCAATCCTCTGGTATGTTATTTATTTCAAGAAAATCACATAAAACGTGATCTATTAGTTATCTTTTCAGTATAATTAACAATTTAACTTGGAAATTAGCCCAGGTAACTCTGTGAATTTTTGTATATTCATGTATTTTTTATATATTCATGTATTTGTGATTTTTGACTTATTTTACTCTCTAGCAGAATTTGTATTAGGAATTAGTACAACTATTTAAGTGTAAATTGATTGAGGTAAGTGTCACGACCCAAAATCTATTATAGGTCGTGATAGCGCCTAACGCCGCCATGTTAGGCCGTCAGACAAGCCAAAGGTGCTTAATCAACTTAGTTATTCATTTTATTATTTTTGAAATAATGAATCCCATTAAATAAGTAAACTAAGGCCTAGTACTCGTAGAAAACCCATGATATTTATTTCCAACTTCTGTATAAAATATAATTACAAAGGTGAAATGATAAGAATTACGTGATCTACAATAATGAATATCTAGTAGGAATCTCCAAAACCCGGTGTCACAAGTGCACGAGCATCTAATAAAGAATACAATAATAATACAAATATGTTTGGAATACAAGTTAGACAAGAGAATATAAATAACTCTGATGGAGACTCTGTATGCTGCGGATCGTAACATGGAATGCAGCTGACCGTAAAAGTCCCTGCAACAGCCGCGTCCTTGCGCCCAAAAGATCACCAGACATATATATATATATATACCTTCACAATAGTGCAACAAGTGTAGCATGAGTACGTAAATCAACGCGTACCTAGTAAGTATCAAGCCTAATCCCGGAGAAGTAGTGACGAGGGGTCGACGTCGACACTTACTAGAGGTCCAATAAAACAGTATGTTAAATCCTAAGCAGATATGAAGCACAACAGTAATAGTAGGATGAAACGGTAACCAACATAATCTTTCAAAAATTCTTTTAACGATATAAACTTCTAAATCCCGTATCCTATCTTAACAGCTCGGAAAAATATCAAGTGTCAATATCAAATGAATAAGAAATACCATATAAAAAGCAAGGCATCAGTGGAAGGAAAATCTTGTGAATATTTGGATTGCTAGCGATATAACGTACGATTAGGCCGAGATCGTACGACCCGATCCCATAAGGAATATGATACTGCCGAGGCGAATGGCCCGATCCCATAATAATATGCACATTGCCGAGGGTCGAGCGACATGAACCATAGATGCATCTATTATACTACCGAGGTGAACGGCCCAATCCCATTAGAATAAGAAGCTTTAATAGGTCCTTGACCCCACTTATGAATATACGTGTGAGTTATGAAATCTAAGGAAAACTTAGCAATGAATACGTACAACGTGGGAGAAATGCATAAGGGAAGAACAAATTATTCCGTGGATTATCAAGTAGCTCGTCAAATCTCTAAAATACCAAGCATATTACACTATGCAAGTCTGGTCTCAAGTCATACGCGAAATAATGGAATTAAAGGAGCAAAGATAACTCAAATAGTACAGTTATAGCATGGCGCGAACCTAAGTCTACCCGGACAAAATCAGGAATTCTAGCATACGCACGGACACCCGTCACCTCATATGTGCGTAGCTCCCACAACATGTAACACATAAGAATCTAACACCTACGTGGTAAATTCCCCCTCAGAGGGTTAGACATGAGACTTACCTCGCTCCGAAGTTCAATAACCGGCTCCAACACCACTCTAACACCTCAAACCGATGCTTGTCGCTCCAAAGCTAGTCAAACAATGTGCAAACCAATAAATATACTCATAGTAAATGAATTTATAACAATCCACAATTTCACTCGAAAAGTCAATAAAGTCAACCATCAGGCCCACTTGCCCGGATTCCAAAAATTTTCGAAAATAAATCTTACCCATAACTCATATGGACAATATCGAGAAAATCATCCAATTGCGTCCATGAATCGACCCTCAAATCAATGATTTACCATTTCTGAACTTTGGGGCTGAAAATCCCAATTTCTACAATTCAAACACGGATAAAAATAATAACCAACGGAAATAATCATGGAGAAACATAGAAATAAAGGTCATATATTTACCCCCTTGTTGAGATTAGAACAATGCCAAGAAAATCACCTCAAACGGAGCTCTAGAACTCTAGATATGCCCAAAATACTAAACTTCTCGGTTTAAAACACTTTCCAGATGATTTTTCTTCATCGCCTTCGTGAGAGACCTTCGCGTTCGCGACGAGCAATTTTTTTGCATTGACCGGTAAACCCAGAAAATCTTCTTCACGTTCACGGAACCTCTCTCACGTTCACGAAGAACAAAGCTTCGCACCAAAAACCAGCAATTTTGTCAGACACAAAAATGGGCATAACTCTGTCATACGACATCGGAATTCGACGATTCTCGTTGCTATGGCTCCGTAATTATGATCCAGATCTAATGGTTTAATCCAATCACAAATAAAAGGTCTTTTATCAATATAGTTCCTTTTATTCCCAAAGAAACGACGCCGAAACATCAAATAAAAGCGCGACACAACCTAAACACCTCCGAAACACACCCGAGGCCCCCGGGACCCCGTCCAATTACATAAACCAGTCCCAAAACATAACACAAACTTGATCGAAGTTTCAAATCGCACCAAACAATATCAAAACTATGAATCGATGATCTAAACCTTTCTTTAAACTTCCAAACATTCAAACTTCGACGAATGCATCCGATTCATACTTAAACATTCCGGAATTACGCCAAACTTTATGCACATGTCACAAATCACGATACAAACCTATTCAAAGGCTCGGAACCTCAAACGGATATCGATAACACCAAAGTCCACTTCAAATCGAACTTAAGAAATTCTAAAACCTTCAAAATGCCAACTTTCCATATTAAGCGCCGAAATGCCCCCGGATCACCCAATAGTAAACCCGAACATACGCCCAAGTACGAAATCATCATACGAACTATTGGAACCTTCAAATCCTACTTCTGAGGTCATTTACTCAAAAGTCAAACCCTGGTCAACTCTTCCAACTTAAAGCTTCCGAATTTTAGATTTTCTTTCCAAATCAACTTTGAATTTCTTGAAATTCAATTCCGACCACACATATAAGTCATAATACCTGAATTGAAACTACTCAAGGGCTCAAACTGCCGAACGATGTGCTAGAGCTCAAAACGATCGGTCGGTTCATTACATTCTCCCCTACTTAAACATACGTTCGTCCTCGAATGTGCCAAGAACTGTTCTAGAGTTGTCCAAAATCACGGTTCAATGCCTCTTGCACCTACCCGTGCCACCAAAACCCATGTGAGCATATTAGCTTGAGCCAGGCTGAAGATCCTCCTTATAACCTTAGCTAACAAGCCTTAGAACCAAATTCCAACATCTGAAATTCTCCACCAGACCCGATTTTCCTTTTAAACATACGAACACTGCATCAATCATTACATATTGTACCAAAACATGATCATGCACCTGTGCTGAAATCACACCATGCACCACATAAGTCTTTTGCAAATATTAACATCCTCCGACTACAATAGCTGCAATTTTATGAATTTGATGCCCGCAATACACCTCATAACACATATAAGCCTTGTTCCAACTCTCGCAATACTGCCATAACAAAAGAGATGTGTAGAAACTCATAACCACCTGACAGGAACCATTACCTCATTCTGAACTGAATAACAATATTTTCTCTCTAATATATCCTACATAAATTCGATCGCACTAATATAAGGTCCAATAACTTCGTCTCACCCAGTACAATCAGCTGGGGTAATAATCCATCTCAAACACCGCCAAAAATCTCATATGACGCCATCAATGCGCCAGCAATCTACAAACTCGAATGTGATCCATAAAGAAAAACAAACTCTGGAAAAGAACTACACAGCATGTGTAACAAATAAAACGTCCAAACAGATGCTATTGACCTATCTTAGAGATGAGAAACAAGGCACACAAAATAAGTATAAGGGACCCTACTCAACATCCCACTGTTGCGGCGTGCAACCCGATCCACACACGATTTCGTTCCGGCATGCAACCCGACCCAAACATCATACCCGTGAAGGCATGCCACCCGATCCACACATAATAATCTATAAGGAAATACCTACCGAGCCAGAATTCCCAAACCCACGAAATACCCGAATATCGACCACAAGCACACCAAATGTATAAACACAACCTTGAGGAGACAGATAGTGCCATGCGTTACAAAATGCCAAGCACGACTAAGGTACCATAACGACCTGCATCTTGAGAGCCATATTGCTCATATAACTCCATAAACTACACGGGACCACAACATACGTTTGAATAATCAAGTCGCTTCACATAGAATAGCTGATGACAGGAAAAATATCCAACACCCGAAGACTCCTCTATAAGCAATGCTAGGTTGAGGGAACACATCCAACCTGATGTAGAGCATACATCCACATCAGATCTACTAACGGACCTCAATCCGATTCGATAACCTTTCAAAGATCCATAATGACCGTATTCTTGACACATACAAGCAATCGTCCAATCCGGAACAACCCCTCACGGTCCACAACCAAAGGAATAGAGTGCCCCTTAGGCGTAAACTCTCCCATTTGCGATTGTACCAGAATCTCCATACTTGGTTTTGATCCCTAACAATCAAATGACTAACACGTCACACTTATATGATCTTCCCTTGGGATATACTCCCACAACCTTCCGCACCAGGTACAAAAATCTGAATATCAATGGCCATCGACCATGCTATTTCTATAGTACTAGCCAGGCATCCACATTTCAATACCCCAACACTCCTACCACAAAATAGACCATCCTCAGGCTGCCCGACAATAGTGTCAGCATACACTATACATCTGAAATCCTCCCCCGCCCCTCCGAGCTCGTGACATTCCTATCAAAACCAAACTGCAACCTTGATCCTCTACTTCCAATTTCCATTCCGCCCACTGCACCTATTATGCCGTTACGCGAGAGTCCAAGAATTTCATCGTAACCCCTGAACCACCAGTAAAATAAACACTTTATTGGCTAGAACCCCTTTCACTCCACTCAAATTAGAAGAATAATTACAACCCGCAATCGAATTCCCATAACCGCAGAAAATACAAACCTCAAGTCGTGGTCTAAACCACCATAGCTCTTCTGAAATCCATTTACACAACAAGGCCATTTGAATCAAATACCTCCCAAATCAATCAAATTATGGTAGTTGTCAAGCCCGCACGTACAACCACAAATCACATGTATAACTTAACACGCCGAAGGAACTGATCATTGCCACAATAATACTGATTCAACCATTACTAACCGACCCAACTTCTTTCAATTTACTCTTGACTTGCCTTAAAAATAATAATAGCTCCATTCAAAACATAACGTAACCCAACAACACTCATCCCGAGTGACCCAATTCACGAGACCATATCATATCAATACCCCTGAACCAACTCATACCTTCCTTATGCGCACAATAGCACCTCCAATTGGTATACCCATTCTGAAAGATCCTCTACGAATCCGAAGTTGTTTCCTCCCATTTCTCCAACATTGCACCGCTGACCCGATGATAACATAGAACACTCCAAGTCTCTTTCATAACCCACTGCAAAAACTCGATCCTTAACCACACAACGGACCCAAAATCCTTAGGCACTGCACTTTAATTCTTGAACCCACTAGAACCGTTGTTGAGAGTCACTCACTCTGACCTTGTCCCGAATATAATCAAACTCTAATGCTCTGTTAGCACATGAACACTCCCAAAGAAGCAATCAGATGAATCACATCCACAAGAAGCATAAACTCTTTGTCTTCCCAAAATCTGCACATGAATCGATAAGGCAAAATATAGCACACATTAATCAAGTTATTTTCTCGAATTACCCCCTAGTCTTTTCGTTTTCTTAGTCACAAATAATACACCAATGCACCAATAATTAGAAAGTGCACAAGAAGATAACCACCCGTTCCAATCGTAGGTGGTGGGCTCCTCCACTTAGCTTTAAGCTACTATCACATAATGTAGAACCCACAAGGTGTAACGACCCGGACGGTCATTTTGAGAAAATTAGCCTCGAACCCTTATTTATTCCTCTATTTCATTTTTGGGTTTTGTGACTTGCCGGAAAGTTTTGTTTTTGGTTTTGGAGTGAAATGGGACACATAGTCCCTGAAATAGATATTTAAGTCGTAGGAATCGACCATAGTTTGAGTTGTGTGAAGACGACTCCAGAATGGAGTTTTGTCAGTTCCAATAGCTCTGTAGGATGATTTTAGTCTTAGGAGCATGTTCGGATGTCGAATTAGAGGTCTGTAGGTCATTCTAGCGACAATTTGCGAAAGTTGGAAAATGGGATGATTTTTGGGAAGTTTGACCGAGAGTAGACTTTTTGATATCGGGGTCAGATTTCAATTCTAGAAGTCGACGTAGGTCTGTAATGTCAATTATAATGTGTGTGCCAAATTTGAGGTCAATCAGACTTGATTTGATATGTTTCAGCATCAAATGTAGAAGTTTGATGTTTTAAAGTTCATTAGGCTTGAATCAATGCATGATTTGTGATTTTAGCATTGTTTGATGTGATTTAAAGGCTCGACTAAGTTCGTATAATATTTTAGGACTTGTTGGTATGTTTGGTTGAGGTCCTGGGGGCCTCGGGTGGATTCCGGATGGCTAACGGATCGAAAAAGGGACTTGGTGCATGGCCAAAGCAGGACTCTGCTGGTGTAACCGCACCTGCGGAGCTTTGATCGCATGTGCGGGCCGTGTTGTGTAGATGCAAAGGTTTGGATTGGGGGCTATGGAGCGTAGATGCGGAGGGTGTTTCGCTGGTGCGGACTCGCACCTGCACTTGGAAGGCCGCAGAAGTGGCTAATGTGACCGCAGAAGCGAGAATGCTGGGCAGAACACTTATAAGCAAGGGTTCGTGATTTTTATCATTATTGGACATTTTGAACTCGGTCTAGGGCGATTTTTGAGAGAAGCTTCATGGGGTTTCTTGAGGTAAGTCCCTTGTGTTTATGTTTGATCAATAATCTTGTTCCCCATTGATTTTCCCACCTAGTTAGTGTGTATTTAAGGTGGAATTTGAGAGTTGAGGCTCGGGATTTGGAGATATGTAAATTGAGGTTTTGAGTGGTGATTTGGTGTTGGAGTTTGGTAATTTTGGTATTGGTGAACTTGATATCGAATGGGTGTTCGTATTTTGTGACTTTTACCATATTCTAGGACGTGGGCCCGGGTCGACCTTTTGGGGCGATTTTTCGAGTCTTTGCTAAAGTCGTAAATTTATGATTTAAGTTAGTTCCTTGTAGTTTTATTCATGAGATGTAATTTATTTTTACTAGATCTGGGCCATTCAGAGTCGGGAAATCGAGGGAAATGCATCCTTATCGATTGATTGAGCGAGATTTGAGGTAAGTGACTTGTCTAACCTTGTATGGGGGAAATCCTCTTAGGTTTTGGTACTGTTGTAACCATTTGTGATATGTGAGCACCGTGTATGCGAGGTGACGAGTGCATACACGGGCTAAGTTTGGAAATTTCGATTCTTGCTGCGTTGTCGTCTTTTAAATTCCTTAACTGAGTTGCCTTACCATATGTAGTGATCATGTTTAGCCTAGTATCGTATATCTACGTGTCTCAACTCTTACTTGCAATTTGTGCAGCATGCTTGTTTGAACTACCTGTTTCCCTTGATTTGAATTAAATCTTTAACTGTTAGGTTCTTCTATAAATTTGTTGTTCCTTTCGGTTATCTACTGCATATTTACTTTGCGACTACGGGGCGTTTACTCGGGAGATCCCCCTGTACTGCATATTTACTTTAGGACTACGAGGCATTTACTCGGAAGATCCCCCTGTACTGCATATTTACTTTGGGACTACGAGGCATTTACTCGAGAGATCCCCCTATACTGCATATTTACTTTGGGACTATGAGGCGTTTACTCGACAGATCCCCTTGTCTTGCATATTTACGTTGGGACTACGAGGAGGTACATCGGGAGATACCCCATGTCGTGCATATTTANGGACTACGAGGCAGTTCCTCAGGAGATCCCCCTGTACTGCATATTTACTTTGGGACTGCGAGGCGGTTCCTCGGAAGACCCCCCATATCTTGCATATTTACATTTGGGACTATATGGCGGTACCTCGAGAGTGCCCTTGTTGTTTACCTCTATTTACTGTGCTAATATTTTCTGAAACTTCTTATTGTTTAAACTCTCAGTCATTTCAAAATATTATTATATCTTCTGCCTTACTCTTCTTTTAAACTTCTAGGGCCCTAACTTGACCTCGTCATTACTCTAATGAGGTTAGGCTTGGCGCTTACTGGGTACAGTTGTGGTGTACTCATACTACACTTTTGTACATCATTTTGTGCAGATCCAGGTTCTTCCCCCCAGACTAGATACCAGTGAGTTGGACCGCACGTGGAGACTTTAAGGTATATCTTCCAGTGTCCGCAGTACCTCGGAGTCCCCTATCTATCCTTACTATGTTGTTTTTCCTTATTTTCTTTAGACTCTGATATATAGAGATACTTAGTATTTGCTCTTAGAAGCTTGCGACTTGTTTCCACCGGGTTTTGGGAGTTGTAATTATTGAATGGCAGTTTTATATTTATATATCATGTGTTGAGATTGGAGTTCAGTTTGTTATTCATTGATTCTGCAAATTATTAGGCTTACCTAGTCTTAGAGACTAGGTGCCATCACGAAGTTTTATGGAGGGGAAAATGTGGTACTCCATTCATCTAGGTACCGCAAATATGTATTAGGATTTGAAGAAGCACTATTGGCGGAGGCGGATAAAGAAGGACATAGTAGAATATGTAGCTCGTTGCCTAAATTGTCAGCAGGTGAAGTATGAGCATTAGCGACAGGGTGGATTGCTTCAGAAGTTAGAGATTCCAGAGTGGAAATGGGAGTGAATCACTTTGGATTTTGTTGTTGGGCTCCCATGGACTCGGAGGAAGTTTGATGCAGTTTGGGTAATTGTGGATAGATTGACCAAGTCAGCTCATTTCATTCTGGTGGTTACTACTTACTCTTCGGAGCAACTGGCTCAAGTTTACATCCGCGAGATTGTTAGGCTTCATGGCATACCGGTATCTATCATCTCTGACCGGGGTATGCAACTTACATCACGTTTCTGGAGAGTCGTACATCATGCGTTGGGTACTCGTGTGGAGTTGAGTACAACATTTCACCATCAGACAGTCGGACAGTCCGAGCGCACTATTCAGATATTGAAGGATATGCTTTGTGCATGTGTGATTGATTTTGGGGCTGCTTGGGATCATTTCTTGCCACTTGCGGAGTTTGACTACAACAACAGTTACCAGTCGAGCATTCAGATGGCTCTGTATGAGGCCTTGTATGGTAGGTGGTGCCAGTCTCTAGTGGGTTGGTTCGAACCGGGTGAGGCTAGGCTAGGCTAGGCTATTGGGTATAGACTTGGTTCATGATGCCTTGGAAAAGGTTAAATTGATTCAGGATCGACTTCGTACAGCCCAGTCCAGGCAGAAGAGTTATGCGGATCGAAAGGATCGCGACGTAGCATTCATTGTTGGGGAACGGGTCTTCCTCTAGGTTTCACCCATGAAGGATGTTATGAGATTCAAAAAGAAGGGAAAGTTGAGCCCTAGGTATATCGGACCTTGTGAGATCCTTGAGAGGGTTGGAGAGGTGGCTTACATATTTGCACTACTACCTAGTCTCTCTGCAGTTCATCTAGTATTCCACATTTCCATGATCCAGAAGTATCACGTGATCCGACTCATGTGTTAGACTTCAGCTCAGTCCAGTTGGAAAAGGAACTATCTTATGTTATGTAGCCAGTGGCCATTTTGGACAAGCATGTTCAAAATTTTAGGTCGAAGAAAATCATTTCAGTGAAGGCTCAGTGGAGGGGTCACCCGATCGAGGAGGCGACTTGAGAGACTGAGCATGATATGGGCAGAAGTTATCCTCATCTTTTCACCACTTCAGGTATGTCTCTATACTCGTTTGAGGATGAACGTATGTTTTAAGAGGGGGGATGATGTAATGACCCGACCGGTTGTTTTGTGGAAAATAGCCCTGAACCCCTATTTATTTCTCCCTCTATTTCATTTTTGGGGTTTGTGACTTGCTGGGAAGTTTTGTTTTTGGTTTCGGAATGAAATGGGACACATAGTCCCTGAAATGGAAGTTTAAGTTGTTGCAATCGACCATAGTTTGAGTTGTATGAAGACGACTCCGGAATGGAATTTCGTTAGTTCCAACAGCTCCATAGGCTGATTTTAGTCTTAGGAACATGTTCAAATGTCGAATTGGAGGTTCGTAGGTCATTCTAGCGACAATTGGTGAACGTTTGAAAATGGGATGATTTTTGGGAAGTTTGACAGGGGGTGGACTTTTTTATATCGGGTACGGATTCCAATTTTGAAAGTTGGAGTAGGTCCGTAATGTCAATTATGACTTGTGTGCAAAAATTGAATTCACTCGGACTTGATTTGATAAGTTTCGGAATCGGATGTAGAAGTTTGATGTTTTAAAGGTCATTAGGCTTGAATCAATGCGCGATTTGTGCTTTTAGCGTTGTTTGATGTGATTTGAAGGCTCGACTAAGTTTGTATGATGTTTTAGGACTTGTTGGTATGTTTGGTTGAGGTCCCGGTGGCCTCGGGTGGATTCTGGATGGCTAATGGATCGAAAAAGGGACTTGGTGCATGTCTGAAGCAGGACTCTGCTGGTGTAACCATACCTGTGGAGCTTTGATCACAGGTGCGAGCTCGCAGGTGCGGGCCGTGTTGCGTAGATGCAAAGGTTTGGACTGGGGGCTGTGGAGCGCATATGGGGAGGGTGTTCTAATGGTGCGGACTCGCACCTGTGCTTGGAGGGCCGCAGAAACGGCTTATGTGACCGCAGAAGCGAGAATGCTGGGCGGAATACTTAAAAGCAAGGGTTCGTGATTTTTATCATTATTGGACATTTTAAACTCGGTCTAGGGCAATATTTGAGATCATTTTTGAGGGATTTCTTGAGGTAAGTCTCTTGTGTTTATTTTTGAACACTAATCTTGTTTCCCCATTGATTTGCCACCTAGTTAGTGTGTATTTAAGGTGGAATTTGAGAGTTGAGGCTAGGGATTTGGAGAAATGTAAATTGAGGTTTTGAGTGGTTATTTGGTGTCGGATTTTGATGATTTTGGTATGGATGAACTCGATATCGAATGGGTGTTGGTATTTTATGACTTTTCCCGATTCTGAGACGTGGGCCCGAGTCGAGTTTTTGGGGCGATTTTTCGATTCTTTGCTAAAGTCATAAATTTATGATTTAAATTAGTTCCTTGTAGTTTTATTCATGATATATAATTGCTTTTGGCTAGATTTGGGACATTCAGAGTTGGAAAATCGATGGAAAGACATCCTTATCGATTGATTGAGCGAGATTTGAGGTAAGTGACTTGTCTAACATTGTGTGGGGGAAATCCCCTTAGGTTTTGGTACTGTTGTAACCATTTGTGATATGTGAGCGCCGTGTACGTGAGGTGACGAGTGCATACACGGGCTAATTGTGAAAATTTCGGTTCATGCTAAGTTATCTTCTTTTAAATTCCTTAACTAAGTTGCCTTAACATATGTAGTGATCATGTTTAGCCTAGTATCGCACGTCTACGTGTCTCAACTCTTACTTGCAATATGTGCAGCATGCTTATTTGAACTACATGTGTTCCCTTGATTTGAATTAAATCTTTAACTGTAAGGTTCTTGCTGTAAATTCGTTGTTCCCTTCAGTTATCTGCTGCATATTTACTTTGGGACTACGAGGTGTTTACTCGGGAGATCCCCCTGTACTGCATATTTACTTTAGGACTACGAGGCGTTTACTCGGGAGATTCCCTTGTACTGCATATTTACTTTAGGACTACCAGGCGGTTCCTCGGGGGATCCCCCTATACTGCATATTTACTTTGGTACTACGAGGCGGTACCTCAAGAGATCCTCCATGTCTTGCATATTTACATTTGGGACTACGAGGCGGTACCTCGGGAGTGCCCCTATTGTTTACCTCTATTTACTGTGCCGATAGTTTCTGAAACTTCTTATTGTTTAAACTATTAGTCATTTCAAAATATTATTATATCTTCTGCCTTACTCTTCTTTTAAACCAGTAGGGCCCTGACCTGACCTCTTCACTACTCTACCGAAGTTAGGCTTGGCACTTACTGGGTACCGTTGTGGTGTACTCATACTACACTTCTGCACATATTTTTGTGTAGATTCAGGTTCTTCCCACCAGACTAGATTCCAGTGAGTTGGACCGCACGTGGAGACTTCAAGGTATATCTGCCAGCGTTCGCAGTACCTCGGAGTCCCCCTCTATCCTTACCATGTTGTTTTTCCTTATTTTCTTTAGACTTTGATGTATAGATACACTTAGTATTCACTCTTAGAAGCTTGTGACTTGTTTCCACCGGGTTTTGGGAGTTGTAATTATTGAATGGCAGTTTTATATTTATATATCATGTGTTGAGATTGAAGTTCAGTTTGTTATTCATTGATTCCGCAAATTGTTAGGCTTACCTAGTCTTAGAGACTAGGTGCCATCACGATGTCCTATGGATGGGAAAATGGGGTCGTGACACAAGGATTCCTCCTTCTCATTTACCATGAACTCGCACCGTCAACTCGCCAAATTGCTTGTTGTTTCTTGTTAAACTTTTCATGAACATTCCGAATTATTAGCGACAATCGCATATTCGACCTTCTGTTGGGTAGTAAGTAGAACTCTTCGTAGACTCTTCATCAAAATTACACAACCGCTAACCCGCTCACAGGAGATAACCCACTTATGGGATTCTATTTCGACATCTTCCAACGATATTGCGCTGGTTACAACCATCACGAAATCAGCAAACCCCTCCAGACCCATGCCCGTCCACCAGTGGTAAAAGTATGTTCATTCACCATTGACATCAACTGAAAGTCCGATAATACATTCCAAACTCGAAGTCACGTCGCATTCCCATAACGATAATCAAGCTGTTACGCCCTTCTTCATTCCAAGCAAACTATTTCTGTCATATTAATCCTTCCTCGGTGCAGTCGCCACCGTCCCAAATAGCATTTATGCACTTGGTCATTATCCACCATTATTCCCAAATCGTTCTAAACTTTTCTCAAGCCATGTGGCTATCCAACCACAGAATCCATATGATACTCTGCCACTCCCACTTCGGTTAAACCATCTCCTTTAAGCAATTTCTCGACCTCTGCTTTTCATACTTGACCTGCTAGTAATTCAACCACTGCGAGACACCTCCCACCATGTCCTTCCTCATCCTTCGCTACCCAAATGCTGCCTCAAATCAAAATCCATCTCTGTAGAACCTCAACTAATAAATTGCAACCAACTCTATGTCTCCTTGAAGATCGTCTTTCTTGAGCCATCAGCACTAGAAACACCGATTCGATTCTAAAACCGCTACATATCGCCATCCATGAACCGCTTCTTCGGCACTATTTCACAACACCCTACCCCAAAAGGAAAATCAAAGAAGTCCATAACACCGGCGAACCTTAATACATTCAAAAAAGGACGACGACACCACATCACAAATGAGAATTCCACCATGTCGAAAATATCAAGTATCGTTACTCCATCAACCAAAGCCTGAACATCCATAGTCCGATTGCCTTTCCTTCATTGGAATTAAGTATCGAACCTCCAAACCATGGATCGAATAATCCTCTTTCTGAGGCATTCATTGCCGCAACACACAAAAAAGCACCCTACCATTTATACCAACAATGTGTGATAACCACTCATGAACATCATAATACACTGTACGTAGAAGCAAAATCATAGGCAACTCTAACATTGCGCCGAAATGATAGAACATCCCTCCACGAGGAGACGAAAATCGCCCAATCGAATACGCAGGGAGAAACATCCTGCACCACATCTGCAGTAACATTACAACTCCTTGATGCCCAATTGATAACCAGTGCTCCATGTCGCATAAGATTGATTAGAAAGGAAATGAAGGCATATGTTTCAATGGAATCAAATCTCACGATGAGGAATCAAGAAGGGAAGTGCTCCTAACAGCTCTGTAGCCTCTTGAAAATAAGTACAGACGTCTCCGTACCAATCTGCAAGACTCTACTAGACTTGCTCATGACTCGTGAGACCCAAGTGAACCTAGAGCTCTGATACTAAGCTGTCACGACCCAAAATCCACCATAGGTTGTGATGGCGCCTAACGCCACTGTCATGCAAGACAACGGTGCTTAATCAACTTAGTTACTCATTTTATTATTTTTGAAATCATAAATCCCATTAAATAAGTAAAGTAAGGTCTGGTACTCGTATAAAAAAACCCGCGATTTTTATTTCCAACTTCTGTATAAAATATAATTACAAGATGAAATGATAAGAACTACGTGATCTACAATAATGAACATCTAGTAGGAACCCCTAAAACTCGGTATCACAAGTGTATGAGCATCCACTAAGAAGTACAATAATAATACGACATCTATCTGGAATACAAGTTAGACAAGAGAATATAAATAACTCTGATGGAAACTCTGTTTGTTGCGGATCGTAACATGGAATGCAACTCACCATAAAAGTCCCTGCAACAGCCGCTCCCTTGCACCCAAAAGACCACCAGGCATATATATATATATATGCACAATAAGTGCAATAAGTGTAGCATGAGTACGTAAATAGATGCATACCCGGTAAGTATCTAGCCTAACCCCAGAGAAGTAGTGATGAGGGGTCGACGCCAACACTTACTAGAGGTCCAATAAAGCAGTATGCTAAATCCTAAGCAGATATGAAGCACAAGAGTAATAGTAGGATGAAACGGTAACAGCATAATCTTTCCAAATTTCTTTTAACGATATAAAGTTCTCAATCTCGTATCCTATATCAACAGCTCGGAAAAATATAAGTGCAAGGCATCAATGGAAGGAGAATCTCATGAATATTCGGACTGCTAGCGATATAACGCACGATTTGGCCGAGATCATACGGCATGATCCCATAAGGAATATGATACTACTGAGGCAAACGGCCCGATCCCATAATAATGTGTACACTAACGAGGGTCGAGCTACACGAACTATAGATGCATCTATTATACTACCGAGGCAAACGTCCCGCTCCCATAAGAGTGTGGTACAAAATCCTGCCAAGGCGAATGACCCGATCCTATTAGAATAAGAAGCTTTAATGGGTCCTTGATCACACTCGCGAATATACATATGAGTTATGAAATTTAAGGAAAACTTAGCATTGAATACGCATAACGCGGGAGAAATTCGCAAGGGAAGTACAAAATATTTCGTAGATTATCAAGTAGCTTGTCACATCTCTAAAATAGCGAGTCTATCACCCTATGCAAGTCTAGTCTCAAGTCGTACTCGAAATAAAGGCATTAAACGAGCAAAGATAACTCAAATAATATAGTTATAGCATGGCATGAACCTAAGTCTACCCTGACAAAATCAGAAATTCTAGTTATACCTGTCACCTCATACGTGTGTAGCTCCTACAACATGTAGCACATAAGAATATAACACCTACGGGGTAAATTCCACCTCACAGGGTAAGACAAGAGATTTACCTCGCTCCGAAGTTCCATAATCGGCTCCAACGCCACTCTAACACCTCAAAACGATGCCTGTCACTCCAAAACTAGTCAAACAATGTGCAAACCAATAAAAATATAGTCTAATACTCATAATAAATAAATTTATAACAATCCCCAATTCCGCTTGAAAAGTCAATAAAGTCAACTCTCGGGCTCACGTGCCCGGATTCAAAATATTTTCAAAAATAAATATTTCCCATAACTCATATGGTCTATATCCATAAAATCATCCAATTTCGTCCATGAATCGACCCTCAAATCACGGATTTACCATTTCTCAACTTTGGGGCTCAAAATCTCAATTTCTACAATCCAAACACGGACAAAAATAATAACCAACGAAAATAATCATGGATAAACAACAAAATAAAGTTCAGATATTTACCCCCTTGTTGATACGAGAAGAACGCCACGAAAATCACCTCAAACGAAGCTCTAGAACTCAAGATATGCCCAAAATACTAAATTTCCCGGTTTAAAACACTGTCGAGATGATTTTACTTCATTGCCTTCGCGAGAGACTTTCGCGAGAGACCTTGAGCGATGTTTTGCGTTGACCGGTTGTCACGACCCAAAATCCGCATGTCGTGATGGATCCTATCTCAATAAACCACAAAAACCGGATATCCGCATATCGTGATGGATCCTATCTCAACCTAAAAACAGGTTGTCACGACCCAAAATATGCAAGCCGACAATCTCAATAAACCATAATTTCTCTAAAGTTTGAAGACATAGCATTTACATTCAATATAAAAATCTCACAAATACTGGTATAAAATATTCCCAAAATCTGGTGTCACTGAGTACATGAGTATTTAAATAATAACAAGTCTGACTGATAAGAATACTGTCTGAAAATATAGAACAATACAATAACTGAAAGGAAAGAGAGTCAAAGTTTGCGGACGCCAAGAAACTACCTTAATAGTCTCCAACAGATAAATCCTCACATCTGGAAACCGCCGTATTCGGAAGTACCTGGATCTGCACACGGGCTGCACAGTGTTATATGAGTACAACCAACTCAATAAGTAACAAGACTATCTGCTTGGATGAAAGTAGTGACGAGTTCAACAGGTACAGTCTAGTACATAAATAACAGTACAGAAATGTAGGCATGCTTTCCCGTTTAACAGTTAAACTCAGTAAGGAAAAATAGATAAAATCTGCATGATATGAGGAATATGACATCTCTATATCCACATGACAAAATATATGTTGTATATGATGTACCACAATGGAAACCTCATGTACTCACACTCTCAGAATACCCAATCACTCAGTATTGTATATTGCCAATCCAGCCCAGGGAAGATCCATCCCATATATATA
>AWOL01S0179455.1:0-15312 GCA_000715115.1 Nicotiana otophora
ATCAAAGATGTAGAGAATTTTGTTACACCCCATGTTTTCGTACGTAAGAGTACGATATTCATGTTATGAGTTATTTTACTCGTATGATATTCGTGTGTTACATTTTGAAGTCAACCAAGTTATGGAACAAAAGTTGGCAAAGGTCATCACAAGTTACATTCATAAATGTGCTGAACATCAAGTCAGATGTAGCTGGGCTTTTCTCCCAATGTAATTTGAATTATGGGGTGGTACATCTACCAAATTGAATATCTATGAGTCTAGTTTCTAATGCATTAAATCATTCGTCAATAAGAGATCGGATTAGAGAGATATTCGCATTTTCGGGAGACCGCGCAAGCAGATCCCAATGGGACCCACTTAGGCGGTGGACGACCCTTGAACATTTTAAAGGGTTTGGACGGCTCATTTTTTGTCATTTTCGACGAAGGACAGTTCCCAAACTCTCTCAACAACTCTCTAACAGTCCTCCATGGTTCCAAGCCGAATCCAAAGTGGTTTTGCCTAGACCTAACCTCAACAATTAGCCTAAGTGAAGACAAAAGTCTCTATAGTATTGTGATTCCATTAAGGGTGCTTGTAAGCTAAGGGAAGCTTTGGTTTGAGTTTTTTCTGATTATTTAAGGTATCTATGTGTTGGTTATGTTATTTGGATGAAGAATTATAAGATAGAACTTGAAGTTGCATAAGAAGTTGTTATCTCTTACTGGACTATTTTGGAGTTGTGTATATGACATCATATGGCTGGAATTTATGGAAAATAAGTTGGCTATGATATTGTTGGTTTACACGTCAATCTTGTTGAGGAAATTGGTAACTAGAAAAGAAATGGCGATAAAGCACTTGGAAGTTGTCCATAGTGATATTATCTTGTGTTAGGCTATTTCTGGTAACTTTGAAATTGAGTAAAAGGTTGGAAATCCTTTAAAAGGTATTGGTTATTATACTGGATATATTACTAAGTTCAAGAATGTATGATAATGGGGTTGGAGGGAGCTAAAGGGATTCAATCCGAGCTTGCCGCTCGTCATGATATGTTGATGACTTGTTAATGAAATATTTTGTACCCTATTGTTGATGTTGTTCATATTGTATTGCTCTGGTTGTTTTTGTTGGTATATGGTATCGAAGGAGGCGATTGTTATAGGGGAGATGCTACCCAAATTTACATAAACGAGCTACTAGTTTAAGTTGCGAACTTAGCCTTTACTCAGCACTGATTTTGAATATCCTTATGCTATGGTAGGTTGAGTTGAGTTGTTTGAAGAATTGCTTGGAAGGTATTAAGGACTTAATAGAGTTAAGGTATGTTAAGGCTATACCTTCTTTTCTTTTGGCATGATCCATATGATACAACGAAATGAGTAAACATGCAACTTTCACAAATGACTCTATTCTTAGAAGTGCTAGGGTTACCTATGTTCTTGATTTCCCATGTGTCCTATTATTATATCGTCAGTTCATATGCCTAAGAAAATACATAAATTGATAAAGTTTATTTCATGATATTAATCGAAGGAATATTGATCTTATGACATTCCGAGAGATCTTATCAACTCACTTCCTTATTCATTGCATTCATTTATACATGTACATTGAACCATGACTAGATGGTGTTATATACACATATATTATATATATATATGGGGTATGGGGAAAGGTTACAACGTTATATATGCACCACCACCTGATCAGTTGGTATACATTGATGATTTCGCCCATAGAGGCCGAGATGATATAATGGGATGCCCTTAGAGGCTTGATGACGTTATGTACACATATACCTACGCATGATATGAAATTTATACGCATATGCATGACCTTATAAATGTTTCATCATTCACAGAGCTATTCAGACTTACAGGTTGAGTTCTTTATTCCGTGTTTCTTTTATGTCTTTTATATACTGCTTTTCATGCCTTACATAATTGGTACTTTATTTGTATTGATGTCCTTTTTGCCTGGGAACGATGTGTCTCATGCCCGCAAGTCCCAATAGACAGGTTGGCAGTCCTCCTAGTAGGATATCAACTTAGCGGAAGGTGTTGGTGCACTCCACTTGCTTCAGAGTTGCCTATTTGGTCAGTATGCTTTGGACATGTATAGATTGGAATGGCGGGGCCCTGTCCAAAATTTTATGCCGTTTATGTACTCTTACAGGCTTGTAGACATATGTCATATATATGGATGATTGTATGGCCTTGTCGGCCTATGGTTTGAGTGTACAAATGATTATTTCGGCCGTATAGGCCCGTATGTCACATGTATAAGTTTTTATATCATGTTGGGTCGTCCTATATCTAGTATTCCCTTGTGTTTTATTTTGGTTATCTCATGACAACCCTGTTGGCCCACTTACCATGATGGTATGATAAGAAAGATATGTTATGTTAGTACTAGATTGAGCAAGGCACTGGGTATGGGTGTGTTGTGCACCACACTTATAAGCAGGAGGCTACAGGGCATTTAGGGATGTCCCTCTTTCTTCTTACTCTAGATCGTGTGGTAGAGCTCAACTGTAAAAATTCAAACTCCCAAATTCTACTTTATTCATAATACAGGGATATCCACAAAGACATTTGGCAAGAGATTTGCCACACCCATCTCAGATATGCCCATTGGGAGCTAACAGATATAGTTTAAGCAAGCACTGTGGAGTCACCAACTCATTTCTCGAAATGAGGATATGACCTTTGGCCTATATTCATTTATTGTCTCAAGGCCTATCACCTCTTGTCTTTTCCTTCACTTGACTATAGACTTTGTCATCGTGTCATATTTTGATTTACTGTTATCATCCATTTATCACACCTTACTTATAATGCTTCATGTACTCTCTTCTCATTCTCCTACTAATATTGCTATCTATCACTTTATTCTGAAAACTTTAACAAAACATTCTTTCACTTTTAGCTCCCCTTGTTTCATCTCACTGACTCTTCGGGTCGCCTAACATTCTTTTTTTTCCTAGGGGCATGAGTCATACTAAGGTAAATATTTATCTATTCGAGGATTCAAGTGCCTACCTTCTGAAATTTCTGTACATTCTAGCACTCATATCCGATTGTACTGTTCTAGGGTGCACCACCCGGGTGTCTCACAAGGGGAACTATTATCACGTTTGCAATATCCTTTGAAAATATCAGCTAAAACTAACAATCCATCAACTATTTTGGGTTACTCTAAACCCAGCTGGGTCTTGATGTCCCACCCTTCTCTTAAACTATATCTGTTAACTCCCATTGGTCATAACTAAGATGAGTATGGTCAATTGTATATATCTCTGTTACAGTTGAAAGTAGCTCAGACTACTTATATTTCTCTGCTTGAATTNCATTCCGAGAGATCTTATCAACTCACTTCCTTATTCATTGCATTCATTTATACATGTACATTGAACCATGACTAGATGGTGTTATATACACATATATTATATATATATATGGGGTATGGGGAAAGGTTACAACGTTATATATGCACCACCACCTGATCAGTTGGTATACATTGATGATTTCGCCCATAGAGGCCGAGATGATATAATGGGATGCCCTTAGAGGCTTGATGACGTTATGTACACATATACCTACGCATGATATGAAATTTATACGCATATGCATGACCTTATAAATGTTTCATCATTCACAGAGCTATTCAGACTTACAGGTTGAGTTCTTTATTCCGTGTTTCTTTTATGTCTTTTATATACTGCTTTTCATGCCTTACATAATTGGTACTTTATTTGTATTGATGTCCTTTTTGCCTGGGAACGATGTGTCTCATGCCCGCAAGTCCCAATAGACAGGTTGGCAGTCCTCCTAGTAGGATATCAACTTAGCGGAAGGTGTTGGTGCACTCCACTTGCTTCAGAGTTGCCTATTTGGTCAGTATGCTTTGGACATGTATAGATTGGAATGGCGGGGCCCTGTCCAAAATTTTATGCCGTTTATGTACTCTTACAGGCTTGTAGACATATGTCATATATATGGATGATTGTATGGCCTTGTCGGCCTATGGTTTGAGTGTACAAATGATTATTTCGGCCGTATAGGCCCGTATGTCACATGTATAAGTTTTTATATCATGTTGGGTCGTCCTATATCTAGTATTCCCTTGTGTTTTATTTTGGTTATCTCATGACAACCCTGTTGGCCCACTTACCATGATGGTATGATAAGAAAGATATGTTATGTTAGTACTAGATTGAGCAAGGCACTGGGTATGGGTGTGTTGTGNGCCCGTTGCGGCCCTGTGGTTTGGGTCGTGACAAAAGTGGTATTAGAGCAGTTCATTCATGCCCTGACCTTGGGGAATCTACAAGCCGTGTCTAGTAGAGTCTTGTTTATGGGTGTGTTGTGCACCACACTTATAANGGTTATCTCATGACAACCCTGTTGGCCCACTTACCATGATGGTATGATAAGAAAGATATGTTATGTTAGTACTAGATTGAGCAAGGCACTGGGTGCCCGTTGCGGCCCTGTGGTTTGGGTCGTGACAAAAGTGGTATTAGAGCAGTTCATTCATGCCCTGACCTTGGGGAATCTACAAGCCGTGTCTAGTAGAGTCTTGTTTATGGGTGTGTTGTGCACCACACTTATAAGCAGGAGGCTACAGGGCATTTAGGGATGTCCCTCTTTCTTCTTACTCTAGATCGTGTGGTAGAGCTCAACTGTAAAAATTCAAACTCCCAAATTCTACTTTATTCATAATACAGGGATATCCACAAAGACATTTGGCAAGAGATTTGCCACACCCATCTCAGATATGCCCATTGGGAGCTAACAGATATAGTTTAAGCAAGCACTGTGGAGTCACCAACTCATTTCTCGAAATGAGGATATGACCTTTGGCCTATATTCATTTATTGTCTCAAGGCCTATCACCTCTTGTCTTTTCCTTCACTTGACTATAGACTTTGTCATCGTGTCATATTTTGATTTACTGTTATCATCCATTTATCACACCTTACTTATAATGCTTCATGTACTCTCTTCTCATTCTCCTACTAATATTGCTATCTATCACTTTATTCTGAAAACTTTAACAAAACATTCTTTCACTTTTAGCTCCCCTTGTTTCATCTCACTGACTCTTCGGGTCGCCTAACATTCTTTTTTTTCCTAGGGGCATGAGTCATACTAAGGTAAATATTTATCTATTCGAGGATTCAAGTGCCTACCTTCTGAAATTTCTGTACATTCTAGCACTCATATCCGATTGTACTGTTCTAGGGTGCACCACCCGGGTGTCTCACAAGGGGAACTATTATCACGTTTGCAATATCCTTTGAAAATATCAGCTAAAACTAACAATCCATCAACTATTTTGGGTTACTCTAAACCCAGCTGGGTCTTGATGTCCCACCCTTCTCTTAAACTATATCTGTTAACTCCCATTGGTCATAACTAAGATGAGTATGGTCAATTGTATATATCTCTGTTACAGTTGAAAGTAGCTCAGACTACTTATATTTCTCTGCTTGAATTGTAAATACTGATAGTCTTCACTAACTAGGTACCCCATACCCTTCTTCACCATGCTTCTTTTACTTGTTGAAACTTGTATCTACCTTCTGATTCTCTTTTTATTTTTTACCATATGGGTGGATAGATATTCATGCCTTAGGGCTCCTTATCAAGGACCTTACATGTCTTAGTACACACATGATCTGCTGAAGACCTCACATTTACTCATCATAAGCATGATGCAAAATCGAGTTCCTCTAACTCAACTCTTCCACAACCACATTCAATCTCTTACCAACTGTCTTTGTGGATGTAGGTATCATTGTATTACTAATAAAGTAGAATTTAGGAGTTTGAATTCTTACAACTGAGCTCTACCACACGATCTAGAGTAAGAAGAAAGAGTGACAGCCCTAAATGCCATGTAGCCTCCTTCTTATAAATGTGGTCCACAACAGACCTATAAACATGACTCTACTAGACACGGCTTATAGACTCCCTAGGACAGAACTGTTGTGATACCAATTTTTGTCATGACCCAAATCAGAGGACAGTGATGGGCACCCGATTCCTTAATCAACCGAGTACCAACGTAACATATCTTTCTTATCACATCATTATGGGTAAATGGGCCAGAAGGGCNACATGAGTCATACTAAGGTAAATATTTATCTATTCGAGGATTCAAGTGCCTACCTTCTGAAATTTCTGTACATTCTAGCACTCATATCCGATTGTACTGTTCTAGGTTGCACCACCCGGGTGTCTCACAAGGGGAACTATTATCACGTTTGCAATATCCTTTGAAAATATCAGCTAAAACTAACAATCCATCANTTTCTTCTTACTCTAGATCGTGTGGTAGAGCTCAACTGTAAAAATTCAAACTCCCAAATTCTACTTTATTCATAATACAGGGATATCCACAAAGACATTTGGCAAGAGATTTGCCACACCCATCTCAGATATGCCCATTGGGAGCTAACAGATATAGTTTAAGCAAGCACTGTGGAGTCACCAACTCATTTCTCGAAATGAGGATATGACCTTTGGCCTATATTCATTTATTGTCTCAAGGCCTATCACCTCTTGTCTTTTCCTTCACTTGACTATAGACTTTGTCATCGTGTCATATTTTGATTTACTGTTATCATCCATTTATCACACCTTACTTATAATGCTTCATGTACTCTCTTCTCATTCTCCTACTAATATTGCTATCTATCACTTTATTCTGAAAACTTTAACAAAACATTCTTTCACTTTTAGCTCCCCTTGTTTCATCTCACTGACTCTTCGGGTCGCCTAACATTCTTTTTTTTCCTAGGGGCATGAGTCATACTAAGGTAAATATTTATCTATTCGAGGATTCAAGTGCCTACCTTCTGAAATTTCTGTACATTCTAGCACTCATATCCGATTGTACTGTTCTAGGGTGCACCACCCGGGTGTCTCACAAGGGGAACTATTATCACGTTTGCAATATCCTTTGAAAATATCAGCTAAAACTAACAATCCATCAACTATTTTGGGTTACTCTAAACCCAGCTGGGTCTTGATGTCCCACCCTTCTCTTAAACTATATCTGTTAACTCCCATTGGTCATAACTAAGATGAGTATGGTCAATTGTATATATCTCTGTTACAGTTGAAAGTAGCTCAGACTACTTATATTTCTCTGCTTGAATTGTAAATACTGATAGTCTTCACTAACTAGGTACCCCATACCCTTCTTCACCATGCTTCTTTTACTTGTTGAAACTTGTATCTACCTTCTGATTCTCTTTTTATTTTTTACCATATGGGTGGATAGATATTCATGCCTTAGGGCTCCTTATCAAGGACCTTACATGTCTTAGTACACACATGATCTGCTGAAGACCTCACATTTACTCATCATAAGCATGATGCAAAATCGAGTTCCTCTAACTCAACTCTTCCACAACCACATTCAATCTCTTACCAACTGTCTTTGTGGATGTAGGTATCATTGTATTACTAATAAAGTAGAATTTAGGAGTTTGAATTCTTACAACTGAGCTCTACCACACGATCTAGAGTAAGAAGAAAGAGTGACAGCCCTAAATGCCATGTAGCCTCCTTCTTATAAATGTGGTCCACAACAGACCTATAAACATGACTCTACTAGACACGGCTTATAGACTCCCTAGGACAGAACTGTTGTGATACCAATTTTTGTCATGACCCAAATCAGAGGACAGTGATGGGCACCCGATTCCTTAATCAACCGAGTACCAACGTAACATATCTTTCTTATCACATCATTATGGGTAAATGGGCCAGAAGGGCCGTCATGAGATAACTAGGGTAAAACATAACGGAATACTAGACATAGGATGACCCAACATGATATAGAAACTTATACATGTGATATACGGGACTATAAGGTCGACATGATCATTTATACACTCAAAGCATAGGCCGAAAAGGCCATACAAGTATCCGTATACATGACATGTAAGGCCCCATAAATATTTTGTAAATGAATTTAAGGTTTCGTGGAGTCGAGGTAGGCTTACATGTTTGAGTATTGGCGGTACGGAATTTTTGAGTTGAAGAATACACTGAGAAGTAGATGGAAATATTTGGAAAGAGAAGGTGATTATGCGGTCAAGTTTGCGACCGCAAAACAGGTTTGTGGGCTGCATATCCATCGCATAGTTGAGCAGAAAGATTGTTGAATTTGAAGGTCATTTTTGAGGTCCATTATGTGATTGCATATTCACTTCGCGGACCGCATTTCAGCCGCAGACTTGGCATGAGGAAATCTGGAAGATAATTCTGCGGTCGCAGAACAGGTTTGCGGACCGCAGAACTGTCCCATACTAGTTCAGACAAGTCCAGTTTTTGGGCATCTTTTTCGCGGCCCATGTTGCGGGCCGCATATCGATTATGAGGTATCGTCTGTGACTGCAGACCCAGTTTCAGCAAGTTTAAGTTTTGAAAATTTTACCCGATCCCATTTTTATAAAAAAGGCTGTGGGGGTCATTTTTAAGGGTTTCATCTGATATTTTTAAAGAGAGGTTAGAGTATCTTAGAGAGAGAAAGAGAATGCCTAGCCATTTTGTTCATCAATTCTTACTCAAGGCTTGAAGATTTTACAAGGACAACTCACAATGTCTTCATCTAAGAAGGTAATGTTCCAAATCCTAGTTTTTAATTTCGAATTTGGGGTGGAAGATGGTTAATGAAAAGTATGAATCTTGGGTGTGAGTGTGTTATTTATGTATGCATGTACTCTCAAGGGTTGTGGAAAGATCATTGAACTATTATGGGTGAACTTTTGGTGTTGAGTTGGTTGTGGGGTGAAGAAAAGCTTATAGAAGGACCGTGTAACTAATTTGCACATATAGTGTTTGATAAAATGCTCAAATGAGGTGGACAATGAAATGCTTCCTAATTATGGTTCAATTTTGTTATGTTTCTAAATATATTGAAGTTTCTGAGATTTCTGGAATATTGTAGTAATTTAGTAAAGCTCAAAATGAGGTATGTTAGCTAAACTTCTCTCCTAGAATTGAACCTCATGATATTCTTGTAAGTCCCGAATTATTCATTATAAATTAACTATTCTGAATAAGCTTTGTGTCGAAAGATATATACTCAATATGTATTCCAAATGTTCCTATTATGTTATGTGCTATTTTAAAATGTGCCCAAAACATGGATTGCATATCTAATTGTTATAACTTCAAGTCGTGGCACAAATGAAAGCTATTATGCCAAATTATGTAAGAAATCTCAATATGCTTAACATTCGTATTTGCTTACATGTGGACTTAAAGTCTTGAATAGAATGTTTTGCTGTTGATGATCCATGATGATGTTTGAAAGTGAAAGAAACCAATAGTGCCAAGAATGAGAATTACATTTGTTGCAAATAGTGCCAATGAAATGAAAGAATGTGTGAACATTACGAGATGCATTTTACCTCCTTTATATAATAATGTCATTAATTTCCTATGATCACCGTGGCTAGTACAAGTAAGTGATAGTATGAACATGAACTATGGCCGTTTACCAAAAATGAGATTCATGAGGCATTGTATGTTCCAACGGTTTCAACTATAGTTGTATGCTTCGGAAATAATGAATGTAAATGACTTTGATGTTAATTCACCGAGAATCATGAACTTAGCTAGTGACCTTAAGATGACAAAGAGGTATATAATGAGGTGGAAAAGAGACGTCCTATGCTAAATGATGATGAACCTTTGAAACCTACTTAATGATTTGCCATGCATGTGTTAATGTAATAAGCTATGTTTCTCTATGATGAGCATGAACATGGAGTGTTCCAATGATCCGGGAACTTACAACCTTAAAAGTAGCGTTAGTCATGTCGCTTGAGTATATGTATGGTTATGTGCATAAAGATGTGTTATGAACCCTATGGACGGTCTATGAAATGCATAGGTGCATTGTGTATGGAATCCTATGGACGGTCTATGAAACGCATAGGTGTATTGTGAAAGGAATCGTATGGACGGTCTATGAAATGCATATGTATCTTGTGTATGGAATCCTATGGACGGTCTATGAAACGCATAGGTATATTGTGTATAGAAATCCTATGGACAGTCTATGAAATGCATAGGTATATTGTGTATGGAATCCTATGGACGGTCTATGAAATGCATAGGTGTATTGTTTATGAAATGTATAGGTGTACGGTATGAATAAACACTATGGACGGTCTATGCGGCGCATAGGTATATAATATGATATGTGAACATTGTGGACGATCTAGTGAGACGCATTATTAACGCAGACAATAGGTGCCACTTTCATTGGCCTTGTTCATACATGTTGTTTCAATTACATTATATTATGCATTCCACGTATAGTTCATATGGCTCAGTTGATCCTAAAAGAAGTTTAGAATGATGCAAATATAATAAGACTTGTAATTTGATTCAATGGGAGGTTTCATAATTTCTTGATGTACTTTAATTGCCTCTTATTTAAGTTACCGTATTTTTTCATATGTTGTTTTGTCTGCCTTACATACGAGTACTATTCCACATGTACTCGCATCCCTTTTGCTGGGGGCGCTGCATCTTTTAATGGATGCAGGTGGTTCCATAACATGCGGCATCGATCAGTGATAGCAATACATCTTCCTCTTAGCTGACTTGGCGAGCCCCACTTCATATCGGGGTCATGTACATTGTATTTCTTATGTATTGTGTTTTGAGGTATAGCCGGGGTCTTGTTGCCGGCACTATCCTAGTACTCTCTTTTGGTAACCGTTAGAGGCTCCGTAGGCATGGTGTTGGTTGTACGTTGGTATTGGGAAGGTCAAACTAATGATGTTGTATTTTTATCACATGTTCCTCTTCTAAACTATGGATGTGTAATGTAACACTTTTGGGACTTATAAATTAAGTAGATAATAGTAATGGATTGGTGTTGTATATATGATCTCCATATTGTCTAATTAATGAAAATACATCTTTTCGTTATTCATGGGTGAGTTTAGGTAGAAGAAAATCTAGCAAGCTTATTCTGCAGGGTTATCCCGGTTGAGTACCGGCCGCGCTCCCCGAGGTCGGGCATGACATGACATCTATGTACAAGCTTCTAAGAGTACATAAATGTCATAAAGGTCAGGACAGGCCGGCGCCATACCAATCATTACATTTCCAAATCATACTAACCAAATAGGCAACTACGGAGCAAGTGGAGTGGACCAACACCTTGCGCTGAGCTGATAGCCTACTAGGAGGACTGTCAACCTGCCTATCGGGACTTGCGGGAATGAAACACAGCGTCCCTAGGAAAAAGGGACGTTAGTACAATTAAAGTACCGAATATGTAAGGCATGAAAGCAGTATGTAAAAGACATGAAAGAAACATGGAGTAAAGAACTCAACCTGTAAGTCTGAATAGCTATTTGAATCATAAAACATTTATAATGTCATGCATATGCGTATAAATGTCATATCATGCATAGGTATATGCGTACATAACATCATCAAGCCTCTGAGGGCATGCCATCATATCATCTCGGCCTCTGTGGGCGAAATCATCAATGTATACCACCTGATAAGGTGATGGTGCGTATATTACTCCATAACCTTTACCCATACCCCATATACATATAATATACATGTATATAACGTCATCTGGTCATGAGTCAATATACATGTATAAATGAATGCAATACATAATGAAGTAAGTCCATAAGATCTCTCTGAATATCATAAGATCAATATGCCTTCGGTTAATATCATGAAATAAACTTTATCAACTTACGTATTTTCTGAGACCCATGAACAAACCATATAATAAAAGGACACATGGGGAATCAAGAACATAGGCACCACTAGTACTTCTAAGAATAAAGTCATTTGTGAAAGTTGCTTGTTTGCTCGTTTCGTTGTATCATATGGATCATGCCAAAAGGAAAGAAGGGATATCCTTAACATACTTTAACTTTTTTGAGTCCTTAATACATTCCAAGAAATTCTTCAAACAACTCAACTCAATCTACCATAGCATAAGGAGATACAAAATCGGTGTCGAGTAAAGGCTAAGTCCGCAATTTAAACTAGTAGCTTGTTTATATAAATTTGGGCAGCATCTCCCCTGTAACAAAGGCCTCATCCAATACCATATACCAACAACAATAACCAGATCAATACAATAAGAACAACATCAACAATAGGGTACATAATATTTCATTAACAAGTCATCAACATATCACAGCGAGCGGCAAGCTCAGATTGAATCCCTTTAGCACCCTCCAACCCCATTATCATTCATTCTTGAACGTAGTAATTTATCTTGTATAATAACCAATACTATTTAAAGGATTTCCAACCATTTATAGTTCATGGAAACAACCTTTCCAAAATAGTCCATTAAAACAATAACATCTCAAACTATTTCAAGTCTCCTCTTGTAGTATTTTGCTCAAATACTGCAACCAACACACAAACAACTTCAAAAATATGTAGTAAGATGTTATACTCACCTTAACCAGTAGAAACAACACGATATTTCAGCCATGCACATCCCACAACTATCCTCAATGACACCACAACACTATAGGTGTTGTATTCTCTTCTTTAATCAAATTTTGGTGTTCAAGTTGGTATGTAAACACTTGTAGTTCGCCTTGAAAATATAATATATTTTAAGGCGGGACTGATTATTACCTTAATCAATAAGAACAATACGAAATCAAAGGTTACTTACATTTGAAGAACCCTCCAAAACAGCCACAAGATGAAGAACTAGGATCTAGCAAGCACTATGGAATTTCTAGTGTTGGATTCATGTTTTTATCTTAGGTTTTCACCCTAGAATCATGGAGGAACCCTTGGAGAGAATTTATGAGGGTTTTGGACAAGAAAAATGAGTTAATACAACTTAGAATTGACTTAAATACAAACTGGAGTTTTACACCGACTTTGTGGGCCCCATGGGAGCTACTTGCGCAGTCTCGCGAATATCTCTCTACTCCGATATCGTATCGATAAACGGTTAAATGCGTTAGAACCTAGACTTGTAGATATTCAATTTGGTAGGAATATCACCCCGTAATTCCAATTACATTTGGAGAAAAGTTCATCTATATTTGACATAATGTTTAGCACATTTATGAAGGTAACTTGTGATGACCTTTGCCAACTTTTGTTCCACAACTCGCTTGACTTCAAAATGTAATATATGACTATCATATGACTAAAATAACGCATAACATAACCTCATTATCATGTCAAGAACCCTAGTATCACCCCAAAAGTATATGTTATAACATTCCCTACTTGTCGACATTCGACAAAACTTATTTTGTTCAATTTGTTTAGCTTCTAATCCTTTCAACCCTCTTGGTACTTGTTATCCATGATCTTAAAGATTTGTAACCTCCACAGTAATATGATTAACTTACTTTAGGTACTTTCAAAGAAGATCTCATTTTTGAGCTTACATCAATTGACTTACGACGTACTCTCACGTACGAAAATATGGGGTGTAACAGCATAGTGACATAAAGAAGAAATGATCTTGTAACAACAGTCTCACTACAACATTGTATGCATTCCATAAGAAAGTGGCCCCTATCATGACTAATAAACGGGAAGTCAAAGGTTATATTTGAGATCATATGAGTTATAGAAAATTCCATTATTCGTGGGCAATAAGATAAGCCAAGTAGTCATGCAACAAGTGGCAAATCGACCAGAAAAAGTAATTGCTTATGTTTAAAGACAACTGAGAAGGCATGAAAGGAAATCTATAGTGCTAGCAAGTTAAAGGAAGGTTGCGAGTAGTATAAAAAGATAGGTGTAGGTCGCAAGCTAAAGTATGGTAGAGCCAAATGGTTTTAAGTAGATAGGAGTAAGGATAAGAAAATGTGAGTGAGAAGGTGACAAGAATATGTAAGGCCTCAGGATTAAGCCCATCAAAACTAGAGAGATGATGGTTTTCGTAAGTTATAGAAAGCTTAGTATATCTTGAATTAACTTAGAGGAGTCCAAGACTAGGAGCAATTAGGAGAGATAAAATGTAGCCCTGGTAGTAGAATAAGGGTGTAATTGTGATAGGTAAGAGGATGTCGTTTATGCCTTTGATTGAGTAATGATTTAAAGAAAAGGTATTTCATGAATTGTACATGATTAGAATACCCCCCCCCCAATAAGATGAATCATGTTGGGATGGTATGAAATTGTCATGGCCCGAACTTGGGGAGCATGACCGGTGCTCAACCGAGTAAACCCGTTCGAGCAAGCCTACTTTACACCAACATCTCATCATAACTCATTCATGATTTTTAAATTGATCATGACTTTTAAATTAAATACATTTGGCTCAATGGCCTACAATCTTTCTCATGATGGGTGCGTAGCCTCGTAAATATTGTGAACATAAATACATGACAAAACTCAAATCTTTAATTACATGACCCACAGTGTACATGGAGCTTCTATGACAATAGATACCTAAGTACATAAAACAAACTAGACTCTAATACCCACTGGAATTATAGCGGGCTCACCATCATCTGCTAGGGAAGAGGGTGCACTGCTATCACTGATCAATGCCACATGTTGTGGAACTACCTGCATCCATTAAAGATGCAGCGCCCACGACAAAAGGGACGTGAGTACATGTGGAATAGTACTCGCACGCAAGGCAAACAGAACAACATATGAAGTTATGGTAACTCAAATAAGAGGCAAATGAAGTATATCAAGAAACTACAAAAACATCTCGTAGAATCGCATTTCAAGTCTTATTATAGTTACATCATTCTAAACTTCTTTTAGGATCAAATGAGCCATATGAACTATACGTGGAATACATAATATAATGTAGTTGAAACAACATGTACAAACAAGGGCAATGAAAGTGGCACCTATTGTCTGCGTTAACAATGCGTCTCACTAGATCTTCCATATCCTCTCTTATTTTACACCTATACATTTCATAGACCGTCGTTAGTGTTCACATATCATATTATACACCTATGCGTATCATAGACCGTCCATAGTATTCACTTATCATATTATACACTTATGCGTCTCATAGACTGTCCATAGTGTTTATTCATACCGTACACCTATACATTTCATACACAATACATCTATGCATTTCATAGACCGTCCATAGGATTCCATACTCAATATACCTGTGTATTTCATAGACCGTCCATAGGATTCCATACATAATACACCTATGCGTTTCATAGACCGTCCATAGGATTCCATATACAATACACCTATGCGTTTCATAGACTATCCATAGGATTCCATACACAATACACCTATGCTTTTCATAGACCGTCCATAGGATTCCATACACAATACACCTATG
>AWOL01S0179455.1:15583-26522 GCA_000715115.1 Nicotiana otophora
GATGAATCATGTTGGGATGGTATGAAATTGTCATGGCCCGAACTTGGGGAGCATGACCGGTGCTCAACCGAGTAAACCCGTTCGAGCAAGCCTACTTTACACCAACATCTCATCATAACTCATTCATGATTTTTAAATTGATCATGACTTTTAAATTAAATACATTTGGCTCAATGGCCTACAATCTTTCTCATGATGGGTGCGTAGCCTCGTAAATATTGTGAACATAAATACATGACAAAACTCAAATCTTTAATTACATGACCCACAGTGTACATGGAGCTTCTATGACAATAGATACCTAAGTACATAAAACAAACTAGACTCTAATACCCACTGGAATTATAGCGGGCTCACCATCATCTGCTAGGGAAGAGGGTGCACTGCTATCACTGATCAATGCCACATGTTGTGGAACTACCTGCATCCATTAAAGATGCAGCGCCCACGACAAAAGGGACGTGAGTACATGTGGAATAGTACTCGCACGCAAGGCAAACAGAACAACATATGAAGTTATGGTAACTCAAATAAGAGGCAAATGAAGTATATCAAGAAACTACAAAAACATCTCGTAGAATCGCATTTCAAGTCTTATTATAGTTACATCATTCTAAACTTCTTTTAGGATCAAATGAGCCATATGAACTATACGTGGAATACATAATATAATGTAGTTGAAACAACATGTACAAACAAGGGCAATGAAAGTGGCACCTATTGTCTGCGTTAACAATGCGTCTCACTAGATCTTCCATATCCTCTCTTATTTTACACCTATACATTTCATAGACCGTCGTTAGTGTTCACATATCATATTATACACCTATGCGTATCATAGACCGTCCATAGTATTCACTTATCATATTATACACTTATGCGTCTCATAGACTGTCCATAGTGTTTATTCATACCGTACACCTATACATTTCATACACAATACATCTATGCATTTCATAGACCGTCCATAGGATTCCATACTCAATATACCTGTGTATTTCATAGACCGTCCATAGGATTCCATACATAATACACCTATGCGTTTCATAGACCGTCCATAGGATTCCATATACAATACACCTATGCGTTTCATAGACTATCCATAGGATTCCATACACAATACACCTATGCTTTTCATAGACCGTCCATAGGATTCCATACACAATACACCTATGTGTTTCATATACCGTCCATAGGATCACATATACAATACACCTATGCATTTCATAGACCGTCCATAGGATCACATATACAATACACATATGCATTTCATAGCCCGTCCATAGGATCATATATACAATACACCTATGCGTTTCATAGCCCATCCATAGGATCACATATACATTACACCTATGAATTTCATAGCCCGTCCATAGGATCATATATACAATACACCTATGCGTTTCATAGCCCATCCATAGGATCACATATACATTACACCTATGAATTTCATAGCCCGTCTATAGGATCACATATACAATACATCTATGCGTTTCATAGACCGTCCATAGGATCACATATATATTACACCTATGAATTTCATAGCCCGTCCATAGGATTACATATACAATACACCTATGCATTTCATAGACCGTCCATAGGGTTCATAACACATCATTATGCACCTAACCATATATAAACTCAAAGCGACATGATTAACATTACATTTAAGGTCGTAATTTCCCGTATCATTGGAATACTTCATGTGCATGCTCATCATGGAGAAAAATAGCTCATTACATAGCACATGCATGGTGAATCAATAAGTTGATTTCAATGGCACATGAGCCCAATTTATTTTCTTAAGGTTCATCATCATTTAGCATAGGACATATCCCTTTCATCTCGTTATTCACTCACTTGTCATCTTGAGGTCATTAGCTATGTTCATGATCCTTGGGGACTTAACATCGAAGTCATTGGCACTTATTATTTTAGAAGCATACATACAATGATTGAAACCATTGAAACATACAATGCCTCATAATTCTCAATTTGGCAAGCGGCCACATTTCATGTTCATACTATCACGTACTTGTACTTGCCATGGGTGATCATAGAACATTAAGAGCATTTAAAATATTTAGGAACACCATAGCCTTTACTCATGAGAACGTAGCAGCTTATAATACATTGGAAACAAAAGTACACATATGTTCATCTCATAACCTTTCACACCATATATCACTTCATTCGTACTTTCAACTACTTACAACATCATTATTTCATTGGCTCTCGTGGCCATACATATGATTCTTATTTCATGGCACAATGACCGTATTTCATATTCCACAATTTCATAACTTTCTTTTCATGGATCATCATCATAAATATAAACATATAAAATATTCCGAAAATCACAACTTTAGGTTCATTAGTAATGAAGGCTTTAAATACAATAGATTTCTTTCCAAGAAGTGGAGTAAAATGATTGGCAATCGAAGCGCAAGTTAAAATCATAAACGACTAACACACCATTTATTCTTGAAATACTTTTTCCCAAAAGGGCAATACACAATTTCAACTCATGATTATGTAAGAGCTCAAACCACATAGGAAATACTTACAAAGCATAGCATTAGTTAAAATAGCCACATTTGGGCATGACTTGAGCATATAAGCTTTTCAACAAATCTATCTTCAAAGTCATTTTGGAGCAGTTGAATCAAGGCTCATTTCATAACCTTTCTCGCATCATTTCATTTCATTGGCACCATTGGCCAAAATTATAACTTTTATTATTGGCACGGTAGCCACACTTTAATTTACATCTCCAACCCACTTCTTTCGCTTTCCATCATCTTTATGGGTTATCAACAACAAGGCATTTCTAATCAAGACCTTAGGTACACATATGAACAATTAAGAGTCTTAAGCACATCGAGTTTTCCTCACACAATTTGGCATCATAACTTTCAGTTAAAACACGACTCAAAGCCATAACATTTTAATACACAACCCATACTTTGAACACATTCCCGAAGGATAACATAATATGATAAGACATTCGGAACACATATTGAACATATCGCTTTCGGCACAAAGCTTATTCGGAATAGCCAATTTATAATGAACAACTCGAAACTTAAAAGAACATCATGGTATTCAATTCTAAGAGAGAAGTTTATCCAACATACCTTTCTTGATCTTCCCTTAGATTATCACAATGTCCCAACACTTCTAGCAATTCAATCAACTAGAGATATAACAAAATTGAACCATAATTAGGGAGAGATTCATGGTTTCAGCTCACTTAGGCATTTCATCAAGAACTTTCATCCCACAACAAATCATTCACCTAATTTAGTTCGACAACCTCCCTACCACCCTTATGGGTACATTCATGCACAAAGAGTACCTCCAACACATAAGAATCATACTTCTCATGACCTACTTTTAGTCCAAATCCCGAAATTTAGGGCTAAGGAGTAGAACCTTACCTCTTAGATAAAGATCTTGTGATTGGCTTCCTTGATTCTTGAAGATTGGGACATGAATGGATGATTAGCATTCCAGGTCATCTCCTTCTCTCTCTAAAATAGCTCTCTCATCTCTCTAAAAAAACATATTTTAACTTGTAAAATGACCCTCTAAGGCCTTATATCAAAATATGGTCGGATAAGAAATTTTTCAAAAATGACCCCCGAAGTCAATTATGTGGAGCAATTATGTGGTAGCAGAATCGTTATGTGGGTAGCAGAATCATTATGTGGGTAGCAGAATCGATTATGTGGTCAGCAAAATGATTATGTGGGCAGCAGAATTTTTCTGCGGCCAGCAAAATGATTATGCAACCAGTAGAACTGTTTTTCAAAAATTTCCCATTCTCTGCTCCACTTTGCGATGCTTATGCGGTCCGCAAAACCATTATGCGGTCACGAAATTGACCGCAGAATCACCTGCTTCTGCCAAACATTCCCAGAAATACTTTAGTGCATTCTTCAACCGAAAAAGTCCGTACTATGGCTTGTTTTTTACAATCCTCAAACTCATTAGCCTACCTCGGCACCACGAAACCTTATATTTCTTGGAAAACATTTACGGGGCCTTACACAAATATGGTTATTGAAGTATAGTATCATCCCTAAATGCATCAGACAAATCACTTAAGATGTTCCCCGATGAGATGTGAGCCCTAGTGACAATGTATTACGTAAGATGTTTCAAGTTATCAGTGGTAGATTATGGATCAACATTAAGGTGAATCAACAATGGATGGATAAAAGTTACAAAGTATGAGATGAGATTAGGCCGTCATTCTTAAGATGAATAATAATAAGGAAGCATTAAAGGACTTAGATTTATACATATAGGATAAGCAGTAAGAAGTAACCTGGAGTTGGGTAGCAAACCTCGGTATTAATAAACCGAAGTAAGATTTATGATATAGTATGACCTACCTAGATGTAGTAAAGCCATAAGCATAGATAACAAAGGCTATGCAATAATATATAGCAATAGTCGTAAGTTTAAAAAAGTACCGAGCTAAGAAATTTAGTACACCTATAGATTCCCAAAGGGACAACTTGTCATAGTTCTATATATGTTCGCAAAGTGAGGCCTAGAGATTGGCTAAAAGCTTGAGGAAAAAGGAGAGAAGAGTCGCATAAGCACACATACAAGGCCAGAGTCATACAGGCTGCATGACAGAAGGTAGCAACACTTACAAGATTGAATGAATTCCAATCCCAAGTCGTGGTTTGAGAAAGAGGTCTAAAAGGGGGGAATGCCCTGGCCTTTGGATTTATTCACAGAACAATCGCCTAGATGTAAAGGACAATATTAAAGTATTTTCAAGAGATATAGGTTATGATACTTATAAGCGCATCAATCCACATTCGAGGACGAATGTTCTAAAGGAGGGAATGATGTTACACACCATGTTTTCGTACTTAAGAGTACGTCGTAAGACAATTGATGTAAGATCATAAATCATATCATCTTTTAAAGTACATAAAGTAAGTTAATAATGTTACTTTGGAGGTTACAATGGATAACAAGTACCAAGAGGGTTGGAAGGCTTAGAGGCTAAACGAATTGAAGAAAATAAGTTTTGTCGAAAGTCGATAAGTTTGGAATGTTATAGCATGAACTTTGGGGTGAGACTAGGGTTTTTAATATGATAAGGAGGTTATTTTATGAGTTATTTTAGTCGTATGATAGTCATGTGTTATGTTTTGAAGTTAAGCAAGTTGTGGAACAAAAGTTGGCAAAGGTCATCACAAGTTACATTCATAAATTTGTTGAAACTTAGGTCAAATAAAGCTGAGCTTATTTTTTTATTGTACTTTGAATTATGGGGTGATCCACCTACAAAATTGAAGCTATATGAGTTTAGTTTCTAACTCATTAAACCGTTTGTCGATAAGACATCGGAGTAGAGAGATATTCGCATTTTTGCGAGATCGCGCAAGCAGCTCCCAATGGGACCCACTTAGGCGGTGGACGACCCTTGAACATTTTAAAGGGTTTGGACGGCTCGTTTTTGGTCATTTTCGATCGAGGACAGTTCCCAAACTCTCTCAACACCTCTCTAACAGTCCTTCATGGTTCCAAGTCGAATCCAAGGTGGTTTTGCCTAGACCTAACCTCAACAATTAGCCTAAGTGAAGAAAAGAGTCTCTATGGTGTTGTGATGCCATAAGGGTGCTTGTAAGCTAAGGAAAGCTTTGGTTAGAATTTGTTCTGATTATTTAAGGTATTTATAATACCCTTTTTCTTTGGCTTAAGCTTATCTATGCGTTGGTTAAGTTATTTGGATGAAGAATTACAAGATAGAACTTGAAGTTGTATAAGAAGTTGTTGTCTCTTATTGGACTATTTTGGAGTGGTGTCTATGAATTCATATGGATGGTAATTATGGAAAATAGGTTTTCTATGATATTGTTAGTATTATTATGTTGATTTACATGTCAATCTTGTTGAGGAAATTGGAAAGCACTTGGAAATTGTCCATAGTGATATTATCTTGTGTTAGGCTATTTCTGGTAACTTTGAAATTGAGTACAAGTTTGGAAATCTTTTAAACGGTATTGGTTATTATACTGGATATATTACTAATTTCAAGAATGAATGATAATGGGGTTGAAGAGTGCTAAAGAAATTTAATTCGAGCTTGCCGCTCGTCATGATATGTTGATGAATTGTTAATGAAATATTGTATACCCTATTATTGATGTTGTTCTTATTGTATTGCTCTAGTTGTTGTTGGTGGTATATGGTATTGGATGAGGCCCTTGTTATAGGGGAGAGGCTACCCAAATTTACATAAACGAGCTACTAGTTTAAGTTGCAGACATAGCCTTTATTCACCACTGATTTTGAATCTCCTTATGCTATGGTAGGTTGAGTTGACTTGTTTGAAGAATTGCTTGGAAGGTATTAAGGACTCAATGCAGTTAAGGTATGATAAGGCTATCCCTTCTTTCCTTTTGTCATGATCCATATGATACAACGAAACGAGCAAGCACGCAACTTTCACAAATGACTCTTTTCTTAGAAGTGCTAGGGTTGCCTATGTTCTTGATTCCCCATGTGTCTTATTATTATATCGTTTGTTTATGTGTCTCATAAAATACATAAGTTGATAAAGTTTATTTCATGATATTAATCGAAGGCATATTGATCTTATGATATTCCGAGAGATCTGATCTACTCACTTCCTTATTCATTGCATTCATTTATACATGTACATTGACCTATGACCATATGACGTTATAGATGCGTATATTATATGTATATGGGTATGGGGAAAGGTTACGACGCTATATGCGCACCACCACCTGAGAAGTTGATATACGTTGATGATTTCGCTCACAGAGGCCGAGATGATATGATGGGATGCCCTCAGAGGCTTGATGACGTTATGTATGCATATACATATGCATGATATGACATTTATATGTATATGCATGACATTATAAATGTTTCATTATTCACAGCGCTATTCAGACTTACAAGTTGAGTTCTTTACTCCATGTTTCTTTCATGTCTTTTATATACTTCTTTTCGTGCCTTACATACTCGGTACTTTATTTGACTGATGTCCCATTTTCCCGGGGACACTGTGTTTCATGCCCGCAGGTTTCGATAGACAGGTTGGCAGTCCTCCTAGTAGGCTATCAGCTCAGCGGAAGGTGTTGGTGCACTCCACTTGCTCCGTAGTTGCCTATTTGGTCAGTATGCTTTGGACATGTATAGATTGGTATGGCAGGACCCTGTCCCGGCCTTTATGACATTTATGTACTCTTAGAGGCTTGTAGACATATGTCATATATATGAATTCCTTTTCGGCCTATGTTTTGAGTGTACAAATGATTATTTCGGTCGTATAGGTCCGTATGTCACATGTATAAGTTTCTATATCATGTTGGGTTGTCTTATGTCTAGTATTCCGTTATGTTTTATTCTAGTTATCTCATGACGACCCTGCTAGCCCACATACCCGTGATTGTATGATAAGAAAGATATGTTACGTTGGTGCTGGGTTGAGTAAAGCACCGGGTGCCCGTCGCGGCCCTGCGGTTTGGGTCGTGACAAATTTTGAGAACAAACCAAAGTCCAAATTGGAGGAAACTGAGGCAGTTAACTTAGGGATTCTGAAATAGTCAAAGAAACTCGCATAAGCATTCATCTATCACCGTCAGAGAAGGAAGAGTATATCAGGTTTCTAAAGGAATATGGGAATATTTTTGCATGGTCCTGTAATGACATGACTGGGTTACGCACATCCATAGTAGCTCACAGGCTACCCACCAAAAGCCATCAAGTGTCTACTAACATATTTCTAAGACATAGTGTCACAAGTGTATGAGTAACTAGTAGAATATACAAAACACCTAAGCTACTGTCTGAAATGAGATAGACAGAAAGTAAATACAAAAGAGAGAGATGATGGGTGCTGCAGAACGGACTCAGAGAGCAGCTCATCACTATGCCTTAGGATAACGGGGGTGCGCGCCTGAATGAACACGAGATGCACTTGCTTCAGATCCTGCACGAGTAGTGCATGAGTACATAAACAACATATACCCAGTAAGTATCCAATTTAACCTCGAAGAAGTAGTGACGAGTGGTGGACATCGACACTTACTATGGGCCAATAATAAAAATACAGAAATTCTAAATAGGCATGGAATATGTGAATAATGACAATGACATAATAGCAAGCAGTGAATAAATGAGTCTTTAACTGATAGAAATTTTCCAAAAATCTCCAACTAACATATACTAACTCCAAATCAATTTCGGACCAATAAATAAATTATAACCTCTAAAGTTATGAAAATAATATCAAGTGTATTCGGGCTCCAAGCATTAACACGCACGATTTATGCCGAGGTCGTACGACCCGATCTAGAATAATGTGTATATTGCCGAGGGTCGAGCATCATGAACCATAGATGCATCTATTATACTGCTGAGACGTTCGGCCCGCTCCACAAGAAGAGAGAATACTCTATGAACATCTGATTTAAAAGCTATCACAAGACTAATATACAAGTGAGCCAATTTCTATTAACATTCAAATAACCCGTCAAAAGTCAAAGTAAGTGAAATTCGGCCTTTACGAATCCTTTTATCAAGTTCCAATATAATTTGGGCGCTTAAATTAACAAGTAGAGTGCAAACAATACAAGTATTTCATGATTTGCATCCTAAAACTACCTGGACTTAAGCATGATTAGTAGCTACATACGGACTCTCGTCACCTCGTGCATACGTAGCCCCCCCATAATTAGAAGCGAATATTAATTTAAAACACCTATGAGATAAATTCCCTCTTACAAGGTTAGGCAAGAGACTTACCTCGTCTCGAAGATCACTTTCCGGCCCACAAATTCTATCAATACACACTCACAAGTTAATAATTTAGCTATTGGAGTGATTACCCACCCCAAGTTGAAAGATTCCTAAAATTCACCCCTAGGCCCACGTGCTCGGATTCCGGAAATGTTCGAAGATAAATGTTACCCATAACCTCACGAACTCAAATATATAATTTCTACCCAATTCCATAATCATTTTCGTGGTTAAATCCCATTTTTATCAAACCCTAGGGTTTTCAACTAAACCCACAATTTCTGCAATTTATGTGTTAAGAGTCTACCTAAAATACATGTATTAAACTCATCTTGTATAGAAATTACTTACCTCAAAGTTCTAGGCGAAATTCCCTCTTCAAAGAGGTCTAAAATCATCCAAGAAGTGAAAGAAATGAACCAAAATAGCCCAAGTCCCGACATTAAATGGACCTCACTGCCTTCAGGGGTTTTCGCATTTGCGATTGCACTATCGCACCTACGGCACCACTTTTGCGGACAAAATCATCGCAGGTGCGGACCATGCCCAGGTCTGCCATCCTCGCATCTATGAGTGAAGCCTCGCTTCTGCGAGCCCGCTTCTACGGCGAATGCGTCGCACCTGCGAACCCAAGCTGGTTAGTCCCCTTCCGCTTCTGCGATCAACTTCATCGCAACTGCGAGTTCGCAGGTGCGGTTCCTGCTCCGCTTCTGCGATCACTGGCCAGTCCACGCAGGCTGTGTCTGCGGTCACTAGCTCGCTTCTGCGAGCTTACACCTACGGCAGATTCTTCGCACGTGCGATTGCACCAGAACCCCTGCTGCTTCAGCCCTCCTTCCAAGCTCAACCATGTTTCGCACATCGTTCGAATAGCACTCGAGGCCCCCGGGGCCTCGCCCAAACATACCAACAAGTTCAAAATCATGAGACTGACTCGCTCGACCCCTCGGAATAAGTAAAACAATATCAAAACTATGAATTGCACCCCAAACATAATCAAATTAACTCATGAACTTCAAGTTCTTCCAACTTACTTCGAACGCACCAAATCATACTTAGACTACTCAGAATGACACCAAATTTTGCGTGCAATTCATAAATCACCATACGACACTATTCCTATGCTGGAAATCCCAAACAGACCTCGATAACACCAAAACCTACTTCAAACCAAATTTAAAGAACTTGAAAACCTTCAATGCGCCAACTTTCAATATTAAGTGCTGAAACGCTCCCGGGTCATCCAAAACCCGATCCAAACATACGCCCAAGTCCAAAATTATCAAACAAATGAATAGGGACTGCCAAATCCCGGTTCCGAGATCATTTACTCAAAATGTTGGCTCAAGTCAAACTAACCATTTTAAGCCAATATTGAGGAACTAAGTGTTTCGATTTTAACCCGAACCCTTCCAAACCTGAACTAACCATCCCCGCAAGTCATAAAATACTAAAAGCACATATGGTGAGTCTTAATATGGGGAACGTAGACCTAAAAAGAGGAATGACTGGTCGGGTCGTTACACCAAGTGTCGATAGAAAAATAATGACAATTCAAGAAGGCAACACCAAAGTATGTGACAAAGCATATACAACATGGGCATCTGTGAAAGAATATACAACATGGGCATGTGTAAAAGCATATACAACATGAGCATGATAAAGAATATACGGCATGAAGCACTTAACAGAGAATACATGACTTGAAGCACGCAACAGAGAATCTGCAGCTTGAAGCAGGCGACAAAGAATATACAACTCTAGGCAAATGACAAAAAATATACCGCTTGAATATCATGACAAGGAATAGACCACATTGAAGAATGCGACGAAGATTATATGAAATGTAGCAGAGAATATACGATTCAAAGCATAAAATATACAACTTGAAGTAAAGAGTATACAACATGAAGCTGAGAATATACANTGAAGCACGCAACAGAGAATCTGCAGCTTGAAGCAGGCGACAAAGAATATACAACTCTAGGCAAATGACAAAAAATATACCGCTTGAATATCATGACAAGGAATAGACCACATTGAAGAATGCGACGAAGATTATATGAAATGTAGCAGAGAATATACGATTCAAAGCATAAAATATACAACTTGAAGTAAAGAGTATACAACATGAAGC
>AWOL01S0179480.1:0-14229 GCA_000715115.1 Nicotiana otophora
TACGCCAGGTTAGGTGAGGCACCGGGTGCTGGTCTCGCTCCTAGGTTCGGGGCGTGACACTCCTCTTCCCTTCTGCATTGTTTTCTTATAAAATAAACAACGTAAGTATGATTTGCTACCGCCATTTGTGTTCATTGAAAGAGTGAGTTTTGTAGTACCGCTACACCAGTGTGTAATCCGTTCTATCCTGGGAGGAAATAATCCACAACCTCGGGTACTAGGAAGTGATTAAGTTCCTTAAGGATTCAGTGGGCTCAGATTAAATTCTGTTTCTTCTATATTTCTGTTTACTTGTTATTTTTCCTTCTCTAGAATGTGTTACAAATACAGTAGTTTAACAAGATACACTGTTAGATTCTTTTTTTTTTTTCTGATTCACTGCACAAACAAATATAAAGAAATAAGAAATTTTACAAATTTCTTTGTCAAATTATATATCCCAATCTTATTTTAAACGTCTGTTTCACACATATACTACAAATGTATAAATAAATCTACTAGTTAAAGAGATTCTTTTGGTTTACTTCCTTTTTCTTTTCTCTATTTTCTTTACTCTCTCTCCTCCATTTATTCAACAAAATTCGTTAACTTGGAATATACAAAGACGTAGATATTTGAACTTTCTTACATAAAACAAATGAGGAGAAAACCTAAAATTTGAGGGAAAAGATAAATTCATGGGTATGCATGTAATAGAAATGGGATAATCATTCATTGTTTACAAAGTTCTCGTTAATGTCGTAAAACATAAGGAGGTTTTGTATTAAAAGTTATCAACAAACTATATTTAATATTGATTATTTAATTAATAAAAGCATTGTTGACTTACAAAAATTACATAAAAAATAGGAGAGACATAAAGAAAACAAAGCTACTAACAGTTCATCTAATTCTTCTAGCCTGAAAATGGATGGACGTTCTTTGCCAGGCTAACAATTATTTCGTCCATGAAAGCGAACGTGCTCCCAAGAAACGACCACACGTGACTTGACGGAGACGCCTTATATACGTACGTGCCACCGTCCTCATGGTAGTAAANAACAGTTCATCTAATTCTTCTAGCCTGAAAATGGATGGACGTTCTTTGCCAGGCTAACAATTATTTCGTCCATGAAAGCGAACGTGCTCCCAACCCCTAAGAAACGACCACACGTGACTTGGCGGAGACGCCGTTTACACGTACGTGCCACCGTTCTCATGGTAGTAGACGGCGCTATATTACATACGGTTTCTTGTGGTGGCACTGGTTCTGAATTTACATACTCCTCCTAGAAAATTTCATATTTCATTGCCACAAAAACACAAAGAAACCACAAATCCTGTTAATAATATGCACGTCGGTATCTCGCGAGAGAATTACTGGAGTAGTTATGATGGGATAATGGAGTTTAAGGCACGCAACTGTTTGATTCCTTTTTATTAGTCTGAAGTCTGAACAGGTGCAATCACGTAGAGGGGAGACTTTTGGGCCTTTTAAAATATCACATAAATTTAAAAATGTGATTGAATTTATACGTGGTTTTAAGGATACGTGAGCTAATTTGATATAAAGCGAGAAATCAGATTTAATATAGAAGAATAAGTAGAAAAATGAATACAAACCATGCAGATTGAACAACTTAAGCCTACCAAGGTTAATTTGCTTCGGATTTAGATGTGATATTATTGAAGCCAGAATAATATGAACAAAGCTGAAAAAATGGTATCTTGTTCTCTTAAGTATGTTACAACGTGTTGACATGAATTACTTGGTTCCCTTTATATATTAAGGGAGATGAAGCTTTTAAGACATTATTCTATAAGAAACTATGTAGATTGTTGGCTCCTTTTTTGACTTAATAATTCCTTGATTTCTGCCATAATAATTGATTAATGACGAGAATCATTGATCCTTGTCGGATGAGTTGACGAAACTTTTCATCGAGGTCATTAGAAGCATGATCGGTCGTACCTTTGATAAACTCGAGGGCAAGTCTGATGGTCTTTGTCGAACTTCGAATCTCGATATCGGGCTCGGTTTCATTTGTAACTTCGATCGATTGCAGATGTGTCAAACCTGCTCTATTGTTCCACATGCTCGATCGAGCATCGAGCTCGGTTTTACCCGTATACAGATAGTCCCCTCATTTTTTTGGAGAGTAATCGACAAAAAACGATATGAACCCTCGGTCCTTAGTCCAATAAATCATGATGATGATGATGGATGTATGACGTATGTGATAAGAATAGTGGAAACGCCCCGCCAATCTGGTCTTTGAAGCATTAAATGTATGTCAGTTGACGGTCGTCCACCTCGGGAGATGAACCGCCGCTTGAGAAACCTATAAAGATGTTTTAATCCGTTTGTTATAACTTTTACGCTAAAATACTTCTTCTTTCTGAGAAAACTCCATCTTCTTCATTTTCTGGTTTCCCCATTGTTGACCTTCAAGCTTCCCTTTATCAACAAACTTTTTCCTTCATTTTTTTATAAAAATGGCCAAGACTTCAAAGTCTGTTCCTAAAAAAGAATCTTCTGAAAACGCTCTTCACGCTGCTACTGAGGAACCCCCTCCGATATCATACATCCCTACTGGGTGCCCTACTGTGGCTGATTTCAAGGTTGAAAATATGCCCATGGTACCGGGCCGTTGCGAACCGGTCTCGAGATATATATGTACGATCACAAACATCATCCTCGATAAGGTTAAAGAGGACTGCAACTGGGTAGATAAACACGTAGTAGTTCCTACCCCTGAAGAACCAATTACCACATATGTGGAGGGTTTCTTAAGTGTTTACACTTACCCTTTCACGTTGGGTCCTCTAGAACCGGTTATCATAGCCTTTTACAAAAGGTACGATGTGACGATTGGGCAGATACATCCTTCATTTTGGAGGATCGCTATTCTACTCCGATTCTTTATGAGCAAGGTCGAGGGATGTCTATTCACCATCGACCATCTCATACGCCTATACAACCCTCGACTTTACCGGGTGGGTTTATTAAGCTTGCACGCCGAGCCACCAAGACCTTGTTCTCGAGTATCGACGAGGATCAAGACCGGGGCTGGTTAGGCAGATTTGTTCGAGTGAGAACCTCGGACTTAATCCCGGCTACGTACATGCCGTTTCCCGAGATATGGAACATGAAACGTAAGTTTAGCTTTGCCTTCGGTATTCCTTTTATTGCTTTTCATTTTCATTTCTCATCAATGTTATGTGATGCAGCTGTTGCCCAGATGCCGAACCCCGTTCCTAAACTTAAACAGTGGGTCGAGGGCATTGCGACACAAAAACCTTATTCCGAGTGTTTATGGCGTGAGCTCTCGAAGGGCCGATGGGAGGCCCGTAATCATGGTAAGGGTTTTCCCCTAATAATGCATCTGATCTCATTTCTTCATCATCAGTCTCTGATCCGTTATCTATTCATTTTGTAGGTTTAGGAAAGGACAATGAGATGAGGCCTTCCTCAGCTGACGATGATATACATGCCGACCCCCTGCTCCGAAATAGGGTAAAGAGAAGAAGAAAAGAAAAGCTCTGAGTCCCTCTGACCCTGAAAGGAAAAGACCGAGGAAGCGACTTGCGCAAAAACCTAAGAAAACCAGTGCTCAATAACTTTCATCAGACTCACTCAATCGTTTGAGGGATGAATGCAAGGAAGAAGAGAATCTTAGTTAGTAGCCCGCGTGAGAAGCGGCATCGAAATACCTCGAGCCGTGGAGGATGTAAAAGAAGCAGTGGCCGAAGTTTCTAGGAGGGTCAAGACCGATTTGCCTCGATCTAGCGAGGTCGAAAAAGAAAACGTGACCGGTGTATCTCGGTCAGAAGATAATGTCCCCAAGGAGGCGCTTGGGGTGATTGACCTATGGGTCACCTTCGTTTACTGATTCAATGATAAACGAGGCCCAGGCACTGAAATGTAACCTTGGCGAGGGGGCCCAAGGAGAAGTAGATTCTCTTTACCATTTCTTTGATGGCTTGGATTCTACTGCCTCAGAAGATGTTACCGGGTTAGGCGATTTACCGGTATCAAAAAAGACACTGTCCCTAGAAGCTGGCGAGCCTTCTTCAAGTCCTCGATTAGTGAACCAGTTCCCAGCTCCGAGTGTTGATCCTATTCGAAGGCGGACAATTTACATGTCCATCCCGGAGGACGTCCAGGTTCTTTCTGCCCCGGTAGGGATTGCTAATTATCTTCAGTGCTTGGTGACCGAAGAGGATCAAACAAAAATGAATGAAGTAAAAGTGCCCTACCTGTTCAACGAAGCTCAACAGGCGCTGAATCGGGTAATTTCAAATGTCCCTTTATTATGTACTTAGCTTTAATCATGAATAATTATAACGTTTTTCCTTTGTGTTTGTAGGCCTCGGTGCTTCATCACGAGGCTTTTCTTTGATACCGGGAGGAGTAAAAACTATTCGAGGCCGAGGCCCAGGAGCTTGCCGAAAAGAGGGATGCTTACAAGCTCCTTAATGAAAAATCCCAAGCTGAGCTGGAAGCGGCTCGTAGAGAACATACCGAATTGGTTGAGCAGTTAAGGAGAGTTTCTGGAGTTAGTGATGATAAGTCAGATTCAGTAGCTAACAATCTGAACTCGCAGGTTCAAAATAAACTTGACGTGATCAAGAAACTCCGAGGTGAGGTGGATGCGGTCAAAGCCGAGATCGAGGAATGGAAGAAAAATATAGATCGCTTAGCCTTGCAAAAAGAGACTGCCCGGACACCGTTTGCTTCTGCTGAGTTTCAGCTTCGGGCTGCAAAGGAGAAGAACTTGGCGCAGGCCAAAATGATCGAGGGACTCCAATCTCAGCTGAGGTCGACTATTTCTGGTCAAGCGAATCTGGCCAAGGAGCTTGAGGCTGCCAAGTTAGAAGTTATTATGGCCCGGAACAAAACTGATAAAAAAGTGGCCCAGCTCAAAGTTGATGTCGAGGTTATCCAAGAGCAGGCAAAAACCATGGTGAAACATGCAAGGTGGGAATCCCGTAGGGAGACCCTCGAGGGATTCCATGCTTAGAATTTTGACATATTGATCGAAATCCAAAATGCCAAGACATGCGAAATCAATGCTCGGAGGCTAGCTTTTCCCGAGGAGGATTTTGAGGCATCTGAAGAGTCGAGTGAGTCCAGTGGTGAAGAAGAGCTCGTAGGCGACGATGTAGCCCTCGATGAGGATTAGGCCATTTTTAGTCTTTTGTACTTATTTGTTTGTTGAGGCCATTCGGCCTTTGTAAAAACATGCATCGGGGCTATCTAGCCTTTGTAAATAAATTTTGATATATATGTATAAGGCTTTTTTCGTTCATCGTTTCTCGAATATTTGCCTTGCTTTTTTATTTATCTTAACGACAGTCGAAATACCTTAATATGAAATAATTATCTCGAAATGGCCTTAGCCTTTTAACTCGGGCGATGCCAAATAAGCTTCATGCCCTTGATTTTATTAACTTAGAACGGCCTTAGCCGGGCAATGCCAAATAAGCTTTATGCCCTCGAGTTTTATTTACTCAGAACGGTCTTAGTTGTTGAGTTCGGGTATGCCAAATAAGCTTTATGCCCTCAACTTTTATTAACTCGGAACAGTCTTAGCCGTTGAGTTCGGGCATGCCAAATAAGCTTTATTCCCTCAATTTTATTAACTCAGAACGGTCTTATCCGTTGAGTTAGGCATGCCAAATAAGCTTTGTGCCCTTGAGTTTTATTAACTCGGAACGGTCTTAGTCGTTGAGTTTGGGCATGACGAATAAGCTTTATGCCCTCAAGTTTTATTCAAAACGGTCTTAGCCGCTGAGTTCGGGTATGCCAAATAAACTTTATACCCTCGAGTATTATTAACTCGGAGCGGACTTAGCCTTTAAATTCGGGCAATGCCAAATAAGCTTTATGCCCTCGAGTATTATTAACTCGAAATGACCTTAGCCTTTAAATTTGGACAATGTCAAATACGCTTTATACCCTCGAGTATTATTAACTCGGAGCAGTCTTAGCCTTTAAAGTCAGGCAATGCCAAATAAGTTTTATGCCCTCGAGTTTTATTAACTCGGAACGACCTTAGCCTTTAAATTCGGTCAATGCCAAATAAGTGAATGCCCTCGAGTTTTATTAACTAGGAACAACCTTAGCCTTTTAAGTTAGGCAATGCCTACAGTACCCGAGTGAAGTGAATGTTCGAACTCGAATTAAGGTGGCCCTTGGGCTCGGCATCGGTCGACAATTTGCCTTTAGGCTTGATGCCTAGTCCCCGAGTGAATGTTCAAACTCGGATTTGAGATGGCCCTTGGGATCAACATCGGTCGACAGTTTGCCTTTAGGCTTGATGCCTAGTCCCCGAGTGAATGTTCAAACTCGAATTTGAGATGGCCCTTGGGCTCGGCATCGATACTCAATCCTCGAGTGAATGTTTGAACTCGGATTTAAGATTGCCCTTAGGCTTTTAAGGGTGGGAAATTTCTTGAGAAATGCAAGAAAAGTTTTTGAGGACGAGATGTTTATATGCAAAGAAGGCTCTTTTACTCTTGCGCATAATAGTTGTACATGTTTAGTGCCAGGGCTTGATTGATTTGAGTGGGCACGGTTTTTTTGATCGTTTGGCCCTTACAATAAATCCTAAATAATATGATAGGCCCTTTAATTACGAGGACCCCTCCCCCTCCCCCCCCCCCCCCCCAGTGTTTGAGGTTGACCGAAGAGAGGCCTAGAATGTTGCCGTGATCATTGCAACCAATTCGTAGCTGGCCTTCAATTCTAAGTTAGCACGATTTTACTTGTTGCCTCGTTACAAACCTTGCCGGTCCAAGGGAAAAAGAGTGCAACGCGTTCTTTCAGACCTAGGGTCTCGTATTGTCATTTGCAGGTTACCTGCAAGTGTCAATTTGAAATGTAAAAAAGAAAAATAGAGGAAATAATTGGGGTCGTACCTTAGAAATAATATTATTTTAAGTGAGATATATTCCAGTTGTTTGGTAATTGCTCTCCGTTCATTGTTCCGAGCTTGTATGATCCTTTTTCTGGTGATCCCGATAATTTTGTACAGTCCTTTACAGTTTGGCCCCAATTTTCCTTCATTCGGGTTGCATGTGTTTAGTGTAATTTTTCTTAATATTAAGTTCCCAGTATTGAGATATCGAAGATTAGACCTTCGATTATAATATCTCCCGACAAGGGCGGCTTCATGCCTTTCATCTAATAGTTCTAGGCTCGTACTCATAGCCTCGTCATTTGATTTCCTTGTTGCTGGTCAAAATATGATGCATGGTTATCCGACCTCGACCGGTATTAAAGCTTCGGTGCCGTAAACCAAAGAAAATGGTGTGAATCCGGTACTGAACTTTGAAGTTGTACGGTACACCCAAAGGACCTTGGGTAGCACTTCTTTCCATTTCCCTTTAGCGTCGACCAATCTCTTTCTGAGGTTTTGGATTATGTTTTTGTTGGTGGATTCTTCTTGTCCGTTCCCACTGGGTGGTAAGGAGTGGATAATATCCTTTTGATCTTGTGGTCTTCAAGAAACTTGCATACTTTGCCGCCAATAAACTATTTTCTATTGTCGCACACAATCTCGGCCAGTACTCTGAATCGACATATAATGTGATCCTAGATAAAATCTATGACTTCTGTTTCTCTGACCTTTTCATATGCCCGTGCTTCCATCCATTTAAAAAATAGTTAGTCATAAATAAAATAAATTGGGCCTTACCGGGCGCCCGTGGAAGGGGGCCGACGATGTCCATCCCCCATTTCATGAACGATCATGGTGATAATACCGAATGTAACGGATCTCCTGCCCGATAAATCATCGGGGCATGCCTCTGGCATCCATCACATTTTTGAACGAACTCCTTTGCGTCTTTTTCCATGTTGATCCAGTACTAGCCGGCTCTGATTATTTTTCGAACCAATGATTCAGCGCCCGAGTGATTTTCACAGGTACCTTCGTGGATTTCCCTCAAAAAGTATTCGCTATCCCCTGGTTCTAAACATATTTCCATCGGTCCTTCGAACATTCTTATGACTAAGGTTCCATCCTCGGATAAACTAAACTGGGCTGCCTTGGTACGCAGAGCCCTCGATTCTTTTGGGTATGAGGGTAGTTTTTCCGGTCCTGATATATTCCACGTATTTATTCCTTTAGTCCCAAGTTAGGCTCGCCGAGTTGATTTCGGCATGGCCTTCTTCCACTACCGATCTCATAAGTTGTACGACCTCTCCTGTTTTAAGCTCGTCTTCTACGACCGACGATCCCACGTTAGCGAGGGCATCGACTTCACTATTTTGATCCTGAGGTACATGTTGCAAAGTTCCACTCTTTGAACCGATGTAACGTCACCTGTAACTTGTCTAAGTATCTCTGTATTCGCTCTTCTCTGACCTTAAATGTTCTGTTAACTTGGTTTACCAAAAAGAGGGAGTCGTACTTGGCTTCGATCACCTCTGCTCCCAAGATTTTGGCAAATTCAAGGACTGCAATCATGGCCTCATATTCAGCCTCGTTGTTAGTCAATTTCACAGTCTTAATAGATTGTCTAATTATATTACCTGTTGATGGCTTTAGTGCGATACCAAGTTTGGACCCTTTGGCGTTCGAGGCCCCGTATGTAAAGAGGATCTAGTTTCCCGAAGGTGTCCCTGAGTTAATCAATAACTCTCTTTCGACCTCGGGTATCAGGGTCGGTGTAAAATCGGCCACGAAATCTGCCAATATTTGGCATTTAATGGCGGTCTAAGGTCGATATTCAATATCGTACCCGCTTACTTCTACGGCTCATTTGGCCAATCGGCCTGATAGTTCGGGTTTATGCATAACGTTCCTTAACGGGTAAGTAGTTACGACACATATGGGGTGACATTGAAAGTATGGTTTTAGCTTCCTCGAGGCATTTAACAAGGCGAGCGCCAATTTTTCCAGGTGGGGGTATCTAATTTCGGCCTCACCCAAGGTCCGACTAACATAATAAATCGGATTTTTGCGTACCTCGTTCTTCCCGGACTAGGACTCCATTTACCGCTATCTCTGATACTGCCAAATACAAGTATAGTTGTTCATCCGTCTTTGGTGTGTGAAGTAGTGGTGGGCTCGATAAGTATATTTTGAGCTCTTCTAGAGCTTGTTGACATTTTGGGGTCCATGAGAAGTTATTTTTCTTCTTCAGCAACGAGAAAAATCAATGACTCTCGGAGGACCTCGAGATGAATCGCCCTATGGCGGCGATTCGCCCGGTTAGTCGTTGCACGACTTTCACATTGTCCACTATCGTGATATCTTTGATAGCTTTGATCTTGTCAGGGTTGATCTCGATTCCTCGGTTAGATACCATGAACCCGATTCCGAATGTGCATTTTTTCGGATTTAGCTTCATGTTGTACTTCTTCAATATACTGAAGGTTTCCTGCAAATGCTTTAAATGGTCCTCTGCTCGCAGGGATTTAACCAATATATCGTTAATGTAAACTTCCATCGATTTTCCTATTAGTTCTTCGAACATCCGATTTACTAGGCGTTGGTATGTGGCACCGATATTTTTTAATCCAAACGGCATTACATTATAACAGCAGTGCCATTTTTAGTGATGAAAGAGGTTTTTTCCTGATCACCCGGGTCCATCCGTATTTGGTTGTACCTGGAATAGGCATCGAGAAAACTGAGGATCTCGTGGCCGGCCGTGGCATCGATCACACGATCGATGTTGGGCAAAGGAAAAGAGTGTTTGGGGCATACCGTATTCAAATATTTGTAATCTACACACATTCTTAGTTTATTCCCATTTTAGGGACTACCACTACGTTTGCTAACCAATCCGAGTATTTAACCTCTCGAATGGACCCTATTTTTAGGAGTTTAGATACCTCGTCCTTGATGAAAGCATATTTGAGCTCGGACTAGGGCCTCCTCTTCTACTTGATCGGATTAATTTTTGGGTCCATGTTTAATCTGTGAGTGGTTATTTTTGGTGGGATCCCTGTCATATCAAGATAGGAACAAGCAAAACAATCTATGTTAACTATAAGGAATTGAATAAAAGTTTTCCTAAGTTCGGAAGTTAATCCCGTGCCCAGGTATACCTTTCGATCGGGCAAATGCTCGATTAATACAACCTGCTCCAGCTTTTCGACCGTCGATTTGGTTGCGTTGGAATCATCGAGGATTATAAAAGAATGGGGAACCCCGTAATCATCGTCTTCGTAAGTCTTTTTCTTATTTGATCAGATCGTTACCAGAATCGGTAATTGCGATTTGGATTTTGGATCGGCGCCAGAATTTGGTTCATTCGGTGTTGCGAGCATTGATATCGGAACAACTTCTTCGATAGCAAACATCTTTTACAGCTGGTTGTTCCCCGTAAATTGTCTTGATCTCCCCCGGGACTGGGAATTTTAACACTTGATGAAGAGTTGAGGGTATTTCTCTCATATGGTGGATCCATAGCCTTCCGAGAAGGGCGTTGTAACTCATATCCCCTTCGATCACATAAAATTTGGCCTTAAGCTGGGTGACCTAAGGAGGAAATGGTCTTATAAAAACAGTCTCACAATAACATTGTACGCACTCCATAAGAAAATGGCACCTACTGTGGCTAATAAACGGGAAGTAAAATTAGAAGTGATATTCAAGATCATATGAGTTGTATGGAATTCCAATATACATGGGCACCAAGATAAGTTAAGTATGCACGCAAAAAAGGGGGGGGGGCAGAAAGACCAGGAAAAGTAATTGTTCACGTTTGAAGAAAGCTGAGATGGAACAAAAACAATTATTCGATTCATGATCCAGAGTTAGTTACGTTATGAACGCACTTGAGAGTTTGGAGTTTTATACATGTCGCATATACAGCCGTAGAAGATTCCGGTATAAATTAAAAGAAATAATTGAGCCCAGGTCATAGACAAAGGATTGAATTATTAAAGGATTGTATCATGGATATTCCTCAGCGCCCATGAAAGGCTAAACGTAATAACTAATACCATGAACCACAGATCGGGAGGTAGCTTAAGCCTACATAAAGGCTGATAAGAAGAAGGAGGAAACTAAAGAGTTATATCAATGAAGTAAATCAAGAATCTTATTATTGGACCTAGAAAATTATAGAAATCGTGATTGAGAACATTACAGAATCACTCTTAATATCATAGGTACCAGAGGGATAGTACAACAACCATATTCTATAACGGCCCTACGATAAAGCCGGTTAGAAATGTACCAGCCTCATAAGAAGTCAGTACGAAACTCCCACCAGATTGTGTATGCATCAGAGGTGCAAGTATTATAATAGATCTTCAATTTATGGACGTGAATTATACCTATGTGGAAGGGAGGTCATGAAAGAGATAGAAGATACGATGCGAGATTTTAAGGTAAATAAGGTAAAGGTGAACAACGGACAAGATACTCAAAGGCAGAAGATCGTGAATAGTCCATGCTTCGGATAGAAGGCTAGAAGCACTGGGATTCAATATCCAAGAACGATAGCAGTGTCATCAGTGGTGTACCTTCGAGCCTATGGTTTTTAAGTACTGAGAGATCTAGTCAAGAGAGTAAAGAAGAGTTAGAGACGATGTGATGTCTCGCTTAATGTTCTAGAATAACAAAAGGGAATCAATGGTGTGATCAAGTTGAAGGAAGGTTGTGAATAGTATAAATAGATATGTAGAGGTCACAAGCTAAAGTATAGTAAAGTGACAAGGTTTTATGACAGGAGTAAGGATGAGTAAGAAGGTGACGAGAATGGGGTAGTTCTCGGGATTAAGCCCATGAAAACATGAGATCCGATGGGTTCTCTAAGTTATAAAAGGCTCAGTATAGCCTGAATGAACTCAAAGGAGTCTAAGACTAGTAGCATTTAGAAGAGATGGAATGCTGCCTTGGTAGTGAAATGAAGGTGTAATTGTGACATATAAAAGATAATGGTTGGGCCTTCGACTAAATAATGATTTGAAGTAAGAAAAAAAGGAGAAGGAGAAAGGATTTTGCGAATGGCACGAGATCAGAATACCCCCATAAGGCGAATCACATTGAGATACTATGAAATACGATTACGAAAATCACTTCAAATATTCCTCGATGCCACGTAAGCCCTAGTGGCAAGGTTTTACGTAAGAAGTTTCAAATTATCAGTGGTATATTATAGATCAATATTGAGGCAAATCATAATGGACGGACAAAAGTCATAAAGTATAAGCTGAGATTAGGTCGTCATTCTTAAGATGAACAGTAATGAGGAAGCATTAAAGAACTTAGATTTATACATATGGTTTAAGCAACAAGAGTAAGCTGGAATTTGGTAGCAGACCTCCACAACGGTAAATCGAAGTAAGAATTATGGTATAGTATGACTTAAAGCTAATGGCACCTAGAGGGACAGCTTGACATAATTTTGTATATGTTCACAAAGTGAAGTCTAGAGATTGGCTAACAGCTGGAGGAAAGAGGAGAGAAGATTCTCATCGGCGCACATACAAGGAAAAAGTCGTACAGGCTGCGTAATAGAAGATAGCAACAATTACGATATTAGAAGGATTCCGACAACAAGTCGTTGGGTGAGAAAGAGGCCTAAAAAGGGGAATGCCCTGGCCTTTGGAATTATTTACAGAACAGTTGCCTAAATGGCAAGAACAATATTAAAGTATTCGCAAGAGCTAGGGGTTATGAGAATGATAAGTGCATCAGTCAACAATCGAGAACGAATGTTCCAAAGAGGGGAATGATGTTACACCCCATGTTTTCGTACGTGAAAGTACGTCATAAGTAAATTGATATAAGATCGGAAATGAGATGTTACGTCTCGCGTTTTCGTACGTTGAAGTTTTATCGTAAGTTAATTAACGTAAGCTCGGGAATGAGATTATTTTGAGGTTATAAGCATTATGCTATGCCAAATAAGGGATAAGCAAATTCGTGAAGGTGAGAGGGTAATCAAATCAAAGAAAATGAGTTTCGCCGAAGCTTGGCAATTTGGGATAAAATACGGACCGAGCTATAATACCCGGTATTTATGGACTAGTACCATACAAGGTACCACATGACCATAATAGAAAGGTGTACAAAGTGTATTAAAAGTAAGTAGTATTTTAAGTAAAGTGATATAATCCCTAATTATGTGGATAATTGGGTAATTATTGGTTAATGGGGAATTAAAAAATTAATTAAGAAATTAAGTGGCTAATGTTGGATAAGCCTAAACTTTCCCCACGTGGCAGCAACACATGATTCTTGAGTGACTCTTGAATTCAAATTTGCAAGATGTCACATTAAGAGGGGTTGGTGCCTAATCATCACTTTATACTACACTTTTTCCATAATTCCAATCCTTGAATGCTATAACTCTAACATTTCACGTCAAAAATCCCAAAGCTCTTGAATTGTTTAACTTTAACATTTCACGTCAAAAAGCTTCAGCAAAGTCCATGGATTGCAATAGCAACGTATTGCTTCAAAACATTTCGTACAGAGACCATTTTTACTATAAAGCATGAAATTTGCAATTATAACGGAGTACGGTGCAATTTTTCTCAAAAAATATCATACGAATTGTTTCCTACTCCGATCTTACTGTTACGTGTTGTCGCAATTGATGTGTGTTAGAGGGATTGTCAAGAGAATCGACTCAGGTATGTTAAGGCTAAGACCTTACTTCATTTTGGCATGATCTCGTAATTACACGAGTTTGATAACAAGGCATAAAGAGAAATTCATATTCCGGAATTTACGTATATTTTTCTAGTCTTGTAAGTTACAATATTCTCCTTATCGGTACTTTATATTTAATTGAGTATTTCCTTTTTCCAGTCAAGAGAGCAGAGAGTCTATATATACAGTATTTTCATTACCATCGAGCTATAATCGATGGGCAAGCCCCTATTGGGCAACCTATGATCAAATGGTAAGTTATATACCGAGCCTACTGTGGCCGAGCGCCTATGAGCGAGCCCAGTTGGCCGAGATACAGAGCCTAGTATGGCCGATCACCTATAAGAGAGCCTACTACGGCATAACAGTTATATATATACCGAGCCTTATAAAATCGGACAGCTATTTTACTTACTATATTGAGAGAGTTGAGTCAGTACCAGCAGGTAAGCATATCTTCAGATTATCATTGAGTTCTAGTTGCTTTCAGTTATTATATTATCAGTTTAGTTTCAGCTTTCAGTATAGTGCCTTACATATTCGGTACATTATTTTGTACTGACGTCCCTTTTTTGGGGGAGCTGCATTTCATGCGTGCAGGTTCAGACAGACAGACGGGTAG
>AWOL01S0179480.1:14891-25303 GCA_000715115.1 Nicotiana otophora
ATGTTATGAGTAGGTTAGAGCCTTATCCCGATCATAGTATATCCATCAGTAGAGGCTTGTAAACATATCCTGTCAGTTAATGCAGTATGTTGGGCTTGTAGGCATTTTATCTACATTTTGTTGGATTGTCAGCTGTAGTAGTTATGACGGCCTTGTCGGCCCAGCTTTTTATTGATATTTAGTCAGTATTCGCAATTGTCTTGCAATGTGGCCCATGGCCAAAGTATGACATTTTATGTTTAGAGTCCCTTAGTCGCAAGTTGGTATGCGAGGTTAGGTGAGGCATCGAGTGCCGGTCTCGCCCCTAGGTTCGGGGCGTGATGGATACATGGAATACTGGATGAACACCTGATAGACTAGGTGGCAAAGCAAGTCCATAAGCCATCTCTCCAATTTTCTTAAGTATCCCAAAAGGCCCAATATACCGAGGCTCAACTTGCCTTTCTTCTCGAACCTCAACACACCTTTCATGGGTGAAATCTTAAGCAGAACCTTCTCCCCAACGATGTAAGCAACATCACGGACCTTCCTATCGGCATAACGCTTCTATCTAGACTGCGTCATGCGAAGCCTCTCCTGAATCAATTTAACCTTCTCAAAAGCATCCTCAACTAAGTCAGTATCCAATAGCGTTGCCTCACCCAGCTCAAACCAACCCACCGGAGATCGACACCGTCTCCCATATAAAGCCTCATACGGAGCCATCTGAATGCTCGATTGGTAGTTGTTGTTGTAAGCAAACTCTGCCAGTGGAAGAAATTGATCCCAAGAACCCCCAAAATCAATTACACAAGCGCGTAGCATGTCCTTCAATATCTGAATAGTGCACTCGGATTGTCCGTCCGTCTGAGGGTGGAATGTCGTATTCAACTGAACCTGTGTGCCCAATTTTCGCTGCACCGCTCTCCAAAACTGTGATGTAAACTGTGTGCCCCAATCTGAAATAATGGACACTGGCACACCGTTTAGGCGAACAATCTCGCGGATATAAATCTCAGCCAGCCGCTCCATAATCACCCAAACAACATCAAACTTTCCCAAAGTCCATGGGAGCCCATCTACTAAGTCCATGGTAATATGCTCCCACTTCAACTCCGGAATTTCAAGTCTCTGAAGCATTCCTCCCGGTCTTTGATGCTCGTACTTCACCTATTGATAATTTAAACACCGAGCTACAAACCCAACTATATCTTTCTTCATTCGCCTCCACCAATAGTGTTACCTCAAATCCTGATACATCTTTGTGGCACCTGGATGAATGGAGTACCGCGAACTGTGAGCTTCCTGAAGAATCAACTCACGCAAACCATTTACATTGGGCACACATAGCCTGCCCTGCATCCGTAATACCCCATCATCTCCAATAGTGACTTCCTTGGCATCACCGTGCTGAACCCTGTCCTTAAGGACAAGCAGATGAGGATCATCATACTGGCACTCTCTGATGCGATCATATAAAGAAGACCGAGAAACCACATAAGCCAAAACTCGACTCGGATCGAAAATATTCAATCTAACAAACTGTTTGGCCAAATATCCAAGGCTAAAGGCCTCTCTACTACTCCTAAGTATGCTAAGCTGCCCCAACTCTCCGCCTTACGACTCAAGGAATCGGCCACTACATTGGCCTTTCTGGGATGATAAAGAATGGTGATATCATAATCCTTAAGCAACTCCAACCACCTCCGCTGCTGCAAATTAAGATCCTTCTATTTAAAAAGATGTTGTAGACTCCGGTGATCGGTATAAACCTCACAATGGACACTGTACAAATAATGCCGCCAAATCTTCAAGGCATGAACAATAGCTGCTAACTCAAGGTCATGGACCGGATAATTCTTCTCATGTACCTTTAACTGTCTGGACGCATAGGCAAAAACCCTACCATCTTGAATAAGCACTGCGCCGAGACCAATACGCGACGCGTCACAATACACAGTATAAGAGCCTGAACCTGTAGGTAATACCAATAATGGAGCTGTAGTCAAAGCTGTCTTGAGCTTATGAAAGCTCTCTTCACATTCATCCGACCACCTGAACGGAGCACCTTTCTAGGTCAATTTAGTCATAGGCGATGCAATAGACAAGAAACCCTCCACGAAGCGATGATAATAACCATCCAAGCCGAGAAAACGTCGAACCTCAGTAATTGAAGATGGTCGGTGCCAACTCTGAAGTGCCTCTATTTTCTTCGGATCCACCTTAATCCCTTCACTCGACACTATGTGTCCCAAGAATGCCATCGAACTAAGCCAGAACTCACACTTAGAGAATTTGTCATAAAGTTTCTCTTCCCTCAGCCTCTATAGTACAATACTCAAATGTTGTGCATGTTCCTCCTGGCTACGTGAGTACACCAGGATATCATCAATAAATACCATGACAAATGAGTCAAGATACGGCTGTAATACGCTATTCATCAAGTGCATAAATGCTGATGGGGCATTGGTTAGCCCAAATGACATCACACGAAATTTGTAGTGACCATAACGAGTCCTGAATGCCGTCTTTAGAATATCCGAATCCCGAATTTTCAACTGGTGATACCCCGTTCTCAAATCAATTTTGGAGAATACCCTTGCTCTCTAAAGTTGGTCAAATAAATCATCAATACGCGGCAAAAGATACTTATTCTTGATTGTAACTTTATTCAACTGCCTGCAATTGATACACATTCGTATAGTACCATCTTTCTTTTTCACAAACAGAACCGGTGCACCCCAAGGTGACAGACTAGGCCTAATAAACCCCTTATCAAGAAGCTCCTGAAGTTGCCCTTTCAATTCTTTTAACTCAGCTGGTGCCATAAAATAAGGAGGAATAGAAATGGGCTGAGTTCCCGACACCAAGTCAATACCGAAATCAATATTCCTGTTGAGCGGCATACCCGACAGGTCTGCAGGAAATACATACAGAAAGTCTCTCACTACCGGTATTGAATCAATAGTAAGAGTATGTGCATCAACATCTCTCACTAAAGCTAAATATGAGAAAAACAACTTTTCAACCATACGTTGGGCTTTCAAATAAGAAATTACCCTGTTGGGAACATGATCTAGAGAACCTCTCCATTCGACCTTTGGCAACCCCGACATCGCTAACGTCACAGTTTTTGCGTGACAGTCCAGAATAGCATGACATGGAGACAACCAATCCACACCCAGGATTACATAGAAATCAACCATATTGAGTAATAAGAGATCAACTCTAGTCTCCAGTCCCCCAGTGGTTACCACACAAGACCGATATACACCGTCCACAATAATAGTATCGCCCACCGGTGTAGATACACGAAAAGATATAACTAAGGACTCACAGGGTATATCCAGATAATGAGTAAAGTACGATGATTTATACGAATAAGTGGAACCAGTGTCAAATAATATAGAAGCCTCCCTGTGGCACACTAAAACAATACCTGTGATCACTGCATCTGAAGCAACAACATCTGGCATGGCAGGAAAAGCATAGAATAAGGCCTGGCCGCCACCTGATCGGCCTCCCCCTCTTGGGCGACCCCTACTGCAGTAAAACTGACCCTCTGAAGGAATACAGCTGAAATCACCTAGTCAACGAGGCCTCTTGGCCTCCCTTTCACCACGCTCCTGGCTACGGACCATCTCTATCTGTCGAGCAGTGTCAACTACCTCATCAAAAGTAGCACCAGATACTCTCTCCCGAGTTATAAGTAAGTGTAGATGATATGTGAGGCCATCAATGAACCTCCTAATCCTCTCCCTATCAGTGGGAGCCAACCAGATTGCGTGACGAGCCAACTCAGAAAACCTCATCTCATACTGTGTCACCGACATGCCATCCTGACGTAACTGCTCAAACTATCTGCACAGCTCCTCTCTGCGAGACAGCGGCACAAACTTTTCCAACCACCCTGTGCCTCTCGTAAGCCTCCCACCATCTGAAGGCAGCCCCAGAAAACTAAAATGTAGTGAATGAGACCCCACTGGTCTCCAGAATACCCGCTGTCCGCAGCATCCGCCGGTACTTATCCATAAATCCCTGAGCATCCTCTGACTCAGCACCGTTAAATGATTGAGGTCGAAGCCTCCCAAATCTCTCAAATCTCCTCTGCTCATCATCTACCATAACGGGAACTACCGGGGGCCTGAACAACTACAGCCGGCTGGGCTGGTAGCGCCCTCGGTATTTGAAGTCTATATACTACCTGATCTAAAGTACGTGCAACAGGGGTATGAGTACCTCCCCCAGCCTGAGAAGTGGCAGGTGCGGCCTGAGCCAAAACTATCTGAGCAAGGCTAGTGTAAACTGTCAATATCTGGGCCAAAGTCTCCTGAATGCCGGAATCTCAATGGGCATAACTGGTGCTTGAGCTGGTCCTATCGGCCCAGCTATATCTGGAATCTGCTCCTGAGCTGGAGCAACTGGTGGTACTACAGGTGCTGGTCCAACTGTGGTACGAGCTACACCTCGACCTCTACCTCGGCCCTGACCTCTACCACGTCCCCAGCCACTCGCGGCCCTAAATGGTAGCACTAGTGGCTGACCATACGATCAGGTAGTACGTGTTCTCACCATCTGTGAGAGAATAGAATAACAGAAATTTAGTTTCCAGAATCAACAAATTTGCACGATAGAGTACAAGAAATTGAAATTTTCCTAAGGGTTTGGTAGCCTCTCGAAGATAAGTAGAGACGTCTCCGTACCGATTCGCAAGACTCTACTAAACCTGCTCATGACTCGTGAGACCTATGTAACCTATGCTCTGATACTAACTTGTCACGACCTAAAATTCTAACCTGTCGTGATGGTGCCTATCTCGATACTAGGCAAGCCGACAACACCAATAACCCATAATTTCTTTTAAATACTGAAAACATAATAATTAAGTTTAAGAGTAAATACTACAAACATTGGAAATAAATACACATGAGCATCTATACATTACAAGTCTGGAGAACTCGGTCAATAATAATCCGAGACCAAATACAATAAACAAAAGGATAGGGAAGGAGAGACAAGGTCTACGAAACATAGTAGCTACCTCTGAATCTCTGAAAAATTAACTGTGTGAAAGAATCAACACCCACTGTGTCTGGGATCACCTGGATCTGCACATGAAGTGTACCTGGTAGTATGAGTACAACCAACTCAGCAAGTAACAATAATAAATAAGGAACTGAAAGTAGTGACGAGCTTCTCAGCTAAGTCCAAATACAGTACTTTCCAATATAAAAGGGTAGGCATGCTTTTAAGTTCAACATTTAAACTTTCACAGAAATTTCATATCAAATTTGACTGACACAAAAAATAATATTTTTCCGAGATTTCCAAAATAGTGATATATGACAGCTGAAATGCAGCGAATAATGCAATCAATGCATCCTCTCAGTGTAACAGTCACTCAGTCCTCCCATCACCTAGCATATGCGTCACCTCAAAACCAATCACATAACACATAATCCGTGGTTTCATACCCTCAGGACTAAATTTAAAACTGTTACTTACCTCAAGCCGTATAATTCTTTATTCTGTAATGTCTTTTCCTCGTGAATTAGCCTCCAAACGCTTCGAATCTAGCCACAAATAATTCGATTCAGTCAATAAAAATTATTGGAATTAATTCCATTAAAAATACTAATTTTCCAACAAAATCCGAAATTTAGCTCAAAAATCACCCGTGGGGCCCACATATCGGAACCCCACAAAAGTTATAAAATCCGAAAGCCCATTTAATTACGAGTCTAACCATACAAATTTTACCAAAATCCGACCTCAACAAGACCCTCAAATCTTCAAATTATATCGAGAGGGTGTTCCAAAAGTTTCAACTTAATTCACCAATTAAATGATGGATTCAAAGGCATAATCATGAAAATTAATCAAAACTGGATAAGAATCCGTTATCCCAAACACCCACGCAAGAATCTCTCCACAAATCGCCTTCTACCGAGCTCCCAATTCAATTTTGTGTTATAAACACAAAAACCCCATTTTGGAACTTTTAATTCTGCCTAGAAATGCCTTTATCGCGTTCGCGACCATAGCTTCGCGTTCGCGAAGCACAAAAATGTGCTGCCAAGATTCCTTCTTTGTGTTCGCGATCTCTTCATCGCGTTTGTGATGCCTTCCGACCTCTTCCCTTAGCGTTCGCGAGACACGAGCCGCGTTCGCGAAGGCTTAACACCAGGCAGCCCTCCCCCAGCTCCTTTTCCTCTTCGTGTTCGCGTCCGCCCACTTGTGTTCTCCTAGGATTTCCCCAGCTCCCTTCTTCGCGCTCGCGTCTCCTTTATCGCGTTCGTGCTGGGCAAATCCCAACAACCCAAAATCTTTCTTCGCGCGTGAGACCCTTCGCGTTCGCGAAGAACAACTCCAGACACCACTTCTAACAGTTGCAAAACAAGATAAAATGATTCGAAACCATACGGACCTCCAAATAATTTCAAGCTTCCCAAAAATTTGACTTTCACCATTTCAAGCCTAATTCCACTACGGACCTCCAAATAATTTTTCGGACACACTCCTAAGTCCAATATTACCATACGGAGCTATTGAAATCATCGTAATTCAAATCCGAGGTCGTTTACACATAAGTCAATATCCAGTTAACTTTTCAAAACTTACGTTTTCAATTATGAGACTAAGAGTCTCATTTCACTCCGAAATCCTTTCGGACCCAAACCAACTAATCCGGTAAGTCATAAAATAATTGTAAAGCTTAACGTGAGCAGTAAATGGGGGAACGGGGTTATAATACTCAAAACGACCGCTCGGGCCGTTACAGAGCTCTAGCATATCGTTCAGAAGTTTAAGGCCTTGAGTAGCTTCACTTCAGGTATTATGACTTATACGTGTGATCGGAATTGGATTTCGGGAAGTTCGGAGTTGATTTGGAAAGAAAATTCTAATTTCGGAAGCTTTTAGTTGGAAGAATTGACTAAGGAATGACTTTTGAGTAATTGACCTCGGAATCGGGATTTGAAGGTCCCAATAGGTTCGTTCGTATGATGATTTTGGACTTAAGCGTATGTTCGAGTCAAGTATCGGGTGGCCCGGGAGTATTTCGGCGCTTATTACTGAAGGTTGGCATTTTGAAGGTTTAAGAATTCACTAAGTTTGTGTTGAAGTGGATTTTTATGTTATCGATGTTCGTTTAGGATTTTGAGCCTGGGAATAGTTCCATATGGTGATTTTGGTCTTATGAGCATATCCGAACGTTGATTTGGAAGTTCATAGGTCGTTTCGGCGTCCATTGGCGAAAGTTGGAAATTTGGATGATTTTTGAAACAGTTTGACCGGGAGTGGACTTTTTGATATCGGGGTTGGATTCCGATTCCGGAAGTGAGAGAAGGTCTTCTACGTCAATTACAACATGTGTGCAAAATTTGAGCTTAATCGGACTTGATTTGATGGGTTTCGGCATTGAATGTAGAAGCTTGAAGTTCTATAGTTCACTAACCTTGAATTGGAGTACGATTCGTGGTTTTAACGCTGTTTGATGTAATTTGAGGCCTCGAGTAGGTTCGTGTTATGTTTTGGGATTTGTTGATGTGATTGGACGGAGTCCCGGGAGGCTGGGGTGTGATTCAGAGTGGTTTCAGACCTATCCTGGCTGTTTTGGTTGTTGCCGTTGCTGGTTCTCGTTTTGTCCTTCGCGAACATGAAGGGACTCCCGCGTTCGCAAAGAAGGGTTTTTGGGTGGTTGATTTTTGTTCATCGCGAACGCGACACAGGGGTCGCAAACTAGGAGAAGGGCCTGAGGAACCTGCGCAAACGCGAAGGGGAGATCGTGAACGCGTAGAAGGAAGGGGGGGGGGGGGCTGGGCCTGGAGTAGGTTGGCCTTTGCAAATGCGGCTCATGGATCGCAAATGCAAAGGGGCGGAGGTGTGAGGGTTCGCGAACGCGGCATAGGTGACGCGAATGCGAACTTGAATTTTGAGGCAGTGGCATTTAGCCTTCGCAAACGCGAGGCGTTTCACGCGAACGCGAAGAAGGGTCGCCCGGGCAATGTATAAGTTTGCCAAAACGGGTTTTGGCTCATTTTATCTCAAATCATCCCTGAGAGCTGAGCTAGGGGCGACTTGGGAGGAGCTTCTTCATCACCCATCACAAGGTAAGTAATTCTCACCTATTACAAGTTAAATACATGGTTTTTATATGGATTCAAGCATGAAAATTGGTAGAAATTGTGAGATTTTGAAAGAAACCTAGAAATTGATATTTTTGAATTTCTACCACGAAATTGGACATGAAATTTGGAATAAATCATATATTTGAGTTTGTGGTGTTATGGGTAAAGTTTATCTTCGAATATTTTTGGAATCCGGGTACGTGGGCCCGAGGGTCCGAGGGTTGATTTTATATACTTTTCGAGCGGAGTTGGGAATTAATATAAATTGATCAATTATGGGTAAGGTATATTTTGACTGGTTTGCACGTTGTTTGAATAATTTTGGATCGACGGGCTTTGGTTTGAGGTGTTAGAGAGGCTTTGGAGCCGGTTATGGAACTTCGGAGCAAGGTAAGTCTCCTGTCTAACCTTGTGAGGGGGATACTACCTCCTAGGTGATATTTATTGTTATGTGCAACTAGTTGTGGGTGCTACGTACGCACGAGGTGACGAAAGTCCGTACGTAGCTATAGCATATTTATATCCGGGTAGACCTAGGATATTATCCTGTAATATGTGAATTACTTGAACTCGTGTTGCTGACATTAATTAATAGAAGTTATAAATGAAAGCGATTTAGAAATAATTATATGTATACTAGGCCAAGCCTTAACACTTTTAGTTGTGGGCAAGTTATTTGAGAAACGGTAAAGATTATATCCATTTTGTACCCACATACGGTGTTATAAACATGTGTCTCGTAATTCGGTGAACTTCTTTTCTTTTCTTGTGGAGCGGGCCGAACGCTTCGGCAGTATATAGGTGCATCTATGGTTCGTGCCGCTCGACCCTCGGCAGTGTATATATTATTCTGGATCGGACCGAACAACCTCGGCATAATCATGCGTTATAATCATTATTCCCCTGCAAATTTCATTTTATACTGTTAAAGTAATGGAGATTTTGATCTCGAGTGTAACAAATGAGTAAATAAATTGATGAATTGACGTTGGCTTGCCTGACGGCGGCGTTAGGTGCCATCACGATCTATAGAGGATTTTGGATCGTGACATTGTATACCATATTTTATATATGGATAGTAATCTCGAGATTACTAATTTCTGGATAAAATAGCAAAATGACACATTTGTCCTTTTTCAAAGCTCTTGTGATGCTAAAATATGTGAGGTTATACTCCACTATGACACGATAGCTAAACAAGAAACCACCTTGGTTGGCTATTTCTAAGAATGACTCACTTAGTTACTTCTTAAGAGGAAACACACTTTCTTAGAAGAAGCAAACTAAAGCAAAAATCCTTATATAAAAGGTTTATATAAGCCTCTCTGCCTTCGTAAAGGTAGCGATTTGCGTACACTCTGCTCTCCCCAGATCTCACTTGTGAAAGTTTCACTAGATTTTTTGTTGTTGCTGTTGTTGTATAACTTAATACAATATAATTAAAATTAAGGGAATTAAAGGCCTTTATATAGGCATACAAAGTCGAAGGAGTACGGGTCAATAATTAATGTGGGATTAAAACCTACTAAAAGGTAAGGATTACAACTCAAAAATAAAGAATAACAAGTTACTGAATCATCAAGTGATAAGGTGATGCATAAACAAATGACAAGCTATTGCATTAGCAAGTAGTCAAGAAGATATCGAAAAAAAGAGCACGTGAAGTGGTTCAGCAAAATAGGTTAACAACCAACTTTGCACCAAAAAAGAAAAAGCGAAAGTTAGTAAACTTAATTTCAATTATCCAGATGAGAAGAAAGACAACTCTAGATATGATTCCTTTTACTTAGATCATTGAAAATACTATCTGGACATAGATCAAAATATTTCGTGGATCAAACTTCATTTGATTGTTAACAATTTTATTGCATGTGCTTGGGTAGAAGTTTTCTATAAATACATCACTATGCTATTAACTATTTAGTATTTTTATTTGAGTTTTTTTTCTTTTTAAGATGTGAAATAAAACATCTCGATTGAAGCATAATGATTATACATCTGTAATGCATTGTATATCTCATAATAGATGCTATTGTTTTACTATTTTTCACAAGTCGATGACTATTAATAGCTATTAACATCGAAGAAGAATTCGACCCAACACTTTATTTGAGTTCTAGTTGATCTACTTTGTCTTCCTTTAGTGAGATTAGATAATGCCCTACTTCATTGTTTTTATTTAAATTTCTCAACGAATAAAAGACGGCTGGTAGACATTCGTCTAAAAAATAAAATATATTTGTCTTTTTGATTTCTTTCTCTCTTATATATATTTCTATATCTATGTCTATCTATATATATATA
>AWOL01S0179496.1:0-12111 GCA_000715115.1 Nicotiana otophora
AGGATATGTGCAAGATAATTGTTTGGGATCTAACTCTAGATAATTCACTTCTAATATTTAAGTAAGTCTCACAATAACAAAGAACAACAACCCAGTATAATCCTACTAGCGGTGTCTGGGGAGGGTAGTTTGTACACAGACCTTACCCCTACCCTGGGATAAAGAGGCTGTTTCCAAAAGACCTTCGGCTCCCTCCCTCCAAGAACTCCCCACCTTGCTCTTGGGGTGACTCGAACTCACAACCTATTGGTTGGAAATGGAGGGTGCTCACCACTAGAGCAACCCACTTTTGTAAAGTGAGTCTCTCAAATTCACTCAATTATTATTTCAAACGTTTAATAGAAACTCCTCTCTCGATTAAGTCTCAACCTCACGAGATGAACCAACTTAAGCACGTGAAGATATGCAAGAATGCGTAGTGGATTGGTCTTTTGGAGAACCTCTCTTGATTATTCTCCTAACTAGGTTTAATCAATGATTCTACTAGCCTCTTTCGATTACTAAGAAGAATTAATATACTCACCCAATAATATAATACAAAGATATCATAAGTTATGCTTCTCTCGATTACATGAACAAGTGAATATAGATGCAACAATGAAATCATCCAAAAATGCTTCAATACATAAAACTAGAGTTATAATCCACAAACAATAATCAATACACCCAATCCATCAAACCCTAAAGAGAACTACTCTATAGATATGGAGCAATTCATCACAAATACAATTAAAATATAGGAAAACATAAATTCGATCNCTAGAGTTATAATCCACAAACAATCGTCAATACACCAATCCATCAAACCCTAAATAGAACTACTCTATAGATATGGAGCAATTCATCACAAATACAATTAAAATATAGGAAAACATAAATTCGATCCAAACTCGGGTCTTGAGCGAGAAAGGAATGATGCAATCCTTGTGCTTTTGCTCCTCCCACTCCTATTTGGCCTCCTTAGGTCTAATATGTTTCAAAAGTTCAGGAAATAACATTTTCCAAGTATTTATACCAAGTAGGGTCCGGCCCAGACGAAATCACCTTCTCCTATCCGAAAGAGGAAAATTACTCTGTAAATATTGCACAAGGCATTAGTGGGGAAATCCAGAGAGATGGTTCTGACAGGCAGCATGAATTTGCACAGCCGTGGCACCCCCCGTGCCGTGGCAGTGAGGATTTCTCAGAGTATAGATTTTTCTTGCGTTTTGACATCCAGACTTGGTCTTTGACCCCCTAACATAATCCCGACTTAATCCTTTAGGCTTTTACTCTGATTTTAAAGCTCCAAATCACTAAAATTTATTCCATAATATCTACATAGCTCGGAATCACTACTACAAGCCATGAAACACATAATAAGTGCAAAACACTATCAATTAAAGCGCAAAACTAGTAAAGTGCAGTGAATTAGAGTGCAATAAGCGACTAACATACGAGATTATAGCCTACCATCAAGGATTTGAGTCATTTTTGCTATTTGTGCCGTGTGAAAGTCGTGTACGCGAGGTGACGAGTACGTACTCAGGCTTATATATGGAAATTGACCGGTCTAGACTCTTAGGCATCTCTTATGTACTTATTTCAATTTGTTACCTAATGTTATGTCCTTTATTCATCATGTATACTATCGCATACCTTATTTGAAGNGGCAGCATGAATTTGCACAGCCGTGGCGCCCTCCGTGCCGTGGCAGTGAGGATTTCTCAGAGTATAGATTTTTCTTGCGTTTTGACATTCAGACTTGGTCTTTGACCCCGAACATATTCCCGACTTAATCCCTTAGGCTTTTACTCTGACTTCAAAGCTCCAAATCACTAAACTTTATTCCATAACATCTACATAGCTCGGAATCACTACTACAAGCCATGAAACACATAATAAGTGCAAAACACTATCAATTAAAGTGCAAAACTAGTAAAGTGCAGTGAATTAGAGTGCAATAAGCGACTAACATACGAGATTATAGCCTACCATCAAGGATTTGAGTCATTTTTGCTATTTGTGCCGTGTGAAAGTCGTGTACGCGAGGTGACGAGTACGTACCCAGGCTTATATATGGAAATTGACCGGTCTAGACTCTTAGGCATCTCTTATGTACTTATTTCAATTTGTTACCTAATGTTATGTCCTTTATTCATCATGTATACTATCGCATACCTTATCTGAAGATGCCGTTACATATCGCATTCTTTACTTGTCGAGTTTTCTCTTATATGCTTTATTTGGAGTTGTTACCATTTTTACCATTACGTGATTTCTTTTATTATTGAGTTGTTCTTCGTTGAGATTATTGTTACATGATATCCCTTGCTGCCAGCTTATTCTTATGCATATAGATGTATTACTAGCTCGTGTCATCTCTATCATTGTTAGCTTAAGTCATACACTAGAATCCGGAGTTGCCATTTCATGGAGACACTTTCACTATTGAGTTTATCCTTAAACAATTAATTGGAAATGACGTTATCGAAAGTCATTAATCTATTTTACTTGAAGTTGTGTGTAAAAGAGTTGTTGTTCCTTGTGGAGTTACTTTTCCGTTCATGTTGTTGTTATTGAGATTCTATATACTTTGTGTTGAGTTGTGGGCTATTTTGTAGTGAGATTATTGATATCGTTGAATCTTTGGAAAGGTTGTGTCCTACGGGCACTTGTGATACGAGTTGATATGTTGTGTTGTTATGATGATAGCACGTGTGAATTGTTGTGTGGTTTGACCGCTGTTATGTAGAGTATAAGGGTGGAATTTCACTATTGTTGTTATACGGGGCATAAGGGTGCCATCTCACTGTTGTTGAATGTACGGAGTGATACGGGTGGCTATTGTGTTATTGTCCGGGCGGAGTGATAAAGGTGGCTATTGCATTAAGTGATATGGGTGGCTAGTACACGGAGTGATACGGGTGGCTATTATAGGGAGTGATACGGGTGGCTATAGGAGATATAAGGATGGCTAATAATATTGTCAAGGCGAAGTGATACGGGTAGCTATCGGAGAGATAAGGGTGGCAATGTAAGGAATGATGTGTGTTGGTTTGGAAACATTGCGTTGGTGATTTTCGTGTGATGGTGTGCTTTCCCTTCTGTTTGTCATACACCTTGTGTGACTTGTTTTGTTGTTTTGATGAGCTATTCGATGTCTTTGATATTACTTGTTGACTTGGGCTGCAGTAGTACACTCGCACAAGCATACACCATAGCATGCCACTTATCCGTTTTCATGTTTCTATTGAGCCTGTGATCTTTCCGGGAGGATTGTGATTGTGAGCCTATGACCATGTCGGGCAGATTTTTATTGTGTGCATGTGACCATGTCGGGAGGATTGTAATTGAGAGGCTGTGATCATGCCAAGTGGATTGTGATTGTGAACCTGTGATCATGCCGGCGGATTGTGATTGTGATCTTGTGACCATGCCGAGCGGATTGTGACTATAAGCCTGTGACCATGCCTGGCGGATTATAATTTTGGCATATGAGTTGTCCGTGCGGTTGTGATTCGAGATGTGGCATGAGGTTCCGTGAGTATATGATGGTGGGTTGAGACCTAGGACTTATGACTATGATATGAGATATCACAGAGTGATTTCGTTGTGAAACTTGTGTTAGAATGACTTGATTAGTTGGTTGACCTTTGTGTTCCTTATTTGGTTTTAATGATACTTCAGGGTGTTCTTATTGCTTTACTATCTATATCACATATTGATTTTGTTGCCATTTACTGATTTCTGCTTTCCATTATTAGCTTTATACTTCAATTCTGCACAGGATATCTTGTCTCGTAAGTGTCTTGATGTCACGACCCAAAATTTCACATATCGTGAGGGCGCCTATCTTAATACTAGGCAAGCCGACAACCTCAATAAATCACAATTTCTTTTAAGTTTGAAAATACAATTAATAAATTTAAGAGTAAACTCCCACAACTTTTGATACAAAATACTGTATTTATACAATATACTCCCAAAACCCAGTGTCACTAAGTACATGAGCATCTAAATGATAACATAGTCTGACTGATAAAAACACTGTCTGAAAATATAGAACAGTATAAATAACTGAAAAGGAAATAGAGTCAAGGTCTGCGGATGCCAAGCAGCTACCTCGATAGTCTCCAACAGATGAAACTCCGAAATATAGCAACCGCCGTACCTGGAAGTACCTGGATCTGCACACAAAATGCAGAGTGTAGTATGAGTACAACCGACCCCATGTACTCGATAAGTAACAAGACTAACCTTTGGGCAGAAAGTAGTGACGAGCTCAACATGTACAATCCAGTATAGAAATAACAGTATAGAAATGTAGGCATGCTTTCAAGTTCAACAGTTAAACTCAGTACAAGTAAAATAGATCAATTCTGAATGATATGAGGGATATGACATCTTTATATTTATATGCCAATGTACATGTTGTATGTGATGCACCTCAGTGTAAACCTTGTGTACTCACAATCTCAAAATACTCAATCACTCAATATTGTATATGGCCAATCCAGGCCAGGAAAGATCTGTCTCATATATATATACATCAACTGACAGTCAATCACTTAGTACTGTATAAGGCCAATCCAGGCAGGGGAAGATCCATCCCCGAATATAAATGATTCGGACAACATCCATGTCCAGGGAAGATCCATCCCACAATATAAATGCTTCGGGCGACATCCATGCCTAGGGAAGATCCATCCCTCGATATAAAATCAACCGGACTCATTGTGGGGGGTGCAGACTTCGGAGGGGCTCCTTCAACCCAAGTGCTGTAATAGCCAGATCCAGGCATAAATAAATAAAATATGTTGCGGCATACAGCCTGATCCCATAAATTATCACTCAAAATCTCCAGTCTCTCGGGCTCTCAATGATATGAAAATCAACCCGACATGATGATATGATGTATCAATGAATGAAAATACAGACTGAGATATGATATGCAAATGATCGATGTGACTGAGTACAAAATTATAAATTTAACCAAGTAATTCAATAGCAATAAGACCTCTTTGGGTCTCAAAAATATCGGCACGTAGCCTAAACATGATCTTTAGCATGCGTCTCAGCTCAATTTCCTCTAACACGTGGAGGATATATGGATAATGACATGATTATTTGATTATGCAACTCGCGGAATCAATTAAGTCATAATTTCTATGGTGCACGCCCATACACCCGTCACCTAGCATGTGTGTCACCTCCAAACAATTCATATAACACGAAATTCAGGGATTCATACCCTCAAAACCAAGTTTAGAAATGTTACTTACCTCAAAACGTGAAATTCTTTATTCCAATTTTCCTTTGCCTCGCGAATCGGCCTCTGAATGCCTCGAATCTAGTCACAATTAATTCAATACAGTCAACACAAATTACAGGAATTAATTCCATATGAAAATACTAAGTTTCGAATAAAAATCCGAAATTCAACTCAAAATCGTCAGTGGGGCCCATACCTCGGAACCCGAAAAAAGTTATAAAATATGAACGCCCATTCAACCACGAGTCCAACCATACCAAATTTACTAAATTCTGACATCAACTCGAACTACAAATCTCAAATCTTATTTTCAAATCCTTAGGCCCAATTTCTCGAATTACACCTCAAAAACATGTAATCTAGTCGGAATACTCAATGATAAATCAATATTATTGACTAAGAATGATCACAAGTGACTTACCTCAAGTTTTTCCGTGAATTCCTTCGAAATATTGCCCCAACCCGTGCTTGAAAAGTCCAAAATGACAAAAATGTCGGAACCCCTCTATNCAAATTTACTAAATTTAGACATCAACTCAATCTACAAATCTCCAATCTTATTTTTAAATCCCTAGGCCCAATTTCTCGAATTACACCTCAAAAACATGTAATCTAGTCGGAATACTCAATGATAAATCAATATTATTGACTAAGAATGATCACAAGTGACTTACCTCAAGTTTTTCCGTGAATTCCTTCGAAATATTGCCCCAACTCGTGCTTGAAAAGTCCAAAATGACAAAAATGTCGGAACCCCTCTATATTTTAATATGTCCAGTGCTTTCGCACCTGCGGACACTTAACCGCATTTGCAATTCTACTTCTGCGGAGAATCCATCGCATTTGTGATGTTTGTAAAGGCTGGCCTTCCACCGCTTCTGCAGAATAACTTCTACGAGAAGCAGTCCGCTTTTAAGGTCACGCGCACATCTGCGACCCCTCGTCCGCATCTGCGATCACGCAGGTGCAGAATTTTCCCTCGCACCTGCGGCCACTGCTCAGCTCCCCCTTGTCTGCTTATGCACTGCCATGCTCATTTCTGCGAGCTCGCACCTTTGAGAAACATTCCGCAGGTGCGATTGCACCAGAAGGCCAAAATTTCCAGATTTTTCCTTAAGTCCAAATTTGATCTGTTAACCATCTGAAACTCACTCGAGGCCCCCGTGACTTCAACCAAATACACCAACAAGTCCTAAAACATCATACGAACTTAGTCGAAGACTCAAATCATATGAAACAACGCTAAAACCACAAATCGCACCCCAATTCAAGCCTATTGAAAACTAACAAATTCCAACTTCTACATTCGATGCTAAAACCTAACAAATCAAGTCCGGTTGACATCACATTTTGCACACAAGTCATAAATAATATAACGGACCAATGAAAATTTTCAGAACTAGATTCTGACGTTGATATCAAAAAGTCAACTCCCCGGTCAAACTTCCAAACTTAAACTTCCTATTTTCGTCATTTCAAGCTTAATTTAACTATGGGCTTCCAAATAATTTTCCGGACACACTCGTAAGTCCAAAATCACCATACCGAGCTATTGGAATCATCAAAACTCTATTTCGGAGTTGTTTACACATAAGTCAATATCCGATCAACCTTTTGAAATTAAGCTTTAAACCTTGGAACTAAGTATTCCGATTCATTCCGAAACCTCATCGAACCTGAACCAACTACCCCGGCAAGTCGCATAACAACTGTAAAGAACAAAATGAGTAGAGAATGGGGGAATGGGGCTGTAATACTCAAAACGACCGGCCGGGTCGTTACATTCTCCTCCTCTTAAACAAACGTTCGTCCGCGAACGGGGTTAGAAATATACCTGGAGCCTCAAATAGGTGTGGATATTTGCTGCGCATCTCCCGCTTAGTCTCCCAAGTAGCTTCTCCGACTGGCTGGCCTCTCCACTGCACTTTGACTGAAGCTATGTTCTTTGATCTCAACGTTCAAACCTGCCGATCCAAAATAGCCACCGGCTCCACATCATAAGTCAAATTACCATCCAACTGCACTGTACTGAAAACAAAAACATGAGATGGATCTCCGACATACTTTCGGAGCATGGATACATGAAACACTGGGTGCACATCCGATAGACTAGGCGGCAATGCAAGTTCATAAGCCACCTCTCCAATCTTCTTAAGTATTTCAAAAAGCCCAATATACCTTGGTCTCAACTTGCCCTTCTTGCCAAATCTCATAACACCCTTCATAGTCGAAACGCAGAGTAGTACCTTCTCTCCTACCATGTAAACAACATCGTGAAACTTCCGATCGGAATAACTCTTCTGTCTGGACTTCATCATGCGAAGTCGATTCTTAATCAATTTAACCTTTCCCAAAGCATCCTGAACTATATCAGTACCCAATAGCCTAGCCTCACCAGGCTCAAACCAACCCACCGCAGACCGACATTGTCTCCCATATAAAGCCTCATACGGAGCCATCTGAATGCTCGATTGGTAGCTATTATTATAGGCAAACTCTGCAAGTGGCAGAAACTGATCCCAAGAACCCCCCAAAATCTATAACACAAGCACGTAGCATATCTTCCAATATTTGAATAGTGCGCTCGGACTGTCCGTTTGTCTGAGGGTGAAATAATGTACTCAACTGAACCTATGTGCCTAACTCTCGTTGCACTGCTCTCCAAAACTGTGATGTAAATTGCGTGTCCCGATTTGAAATTGTGGACATTAGCACACCATGAAGGCGAACAACCTCACAGATATAAATCTCAGCCAATCGTTCCGAAGAGTAAGTAGTCCCAACTGGAATAAAATGCGCGGCTTGGTCAACCGATCTATAATTAACCAAACTTCCTCAAAGTCAATGGTAATACGCTCCCACTTCCACTCCGGAATTTTAAGTCTCTGAAGGAATACTCCCGGTTTCTGATGCTCGTACTTCACCTGTTGACAATTTAAACACCAGGATACAAACCCAACTATATTTGTTTTCATCCTTCTCCACCAATAATGCTGCCTCAAGTCCTGGTATATCTTAGTGGCACCTGTATGAATGGAATACCGCAAACTGTGGGCTTCTTCAAAAATCAACTCACGCAGCCCATCTACATTTGGCACACACAGTTGACCCTGCATCTTCAACATCCCATAATCTCCAATAGTAACCTCATTGGCATCACCGTGCTGAATTGTATCCTTCAGGACAAGCAAAAGGGGGTTTATCATACTTGCACTCTCTGATGCGGTCATATAAGGAAGACTGAGAAACCACACAAGCTAGAACCTGATTGGGCTCCGAAACATCTAATCTTATGAACTGATTGGCCAAGGCCTAAACATTAACTGCAAGAGGCCTCTCACCAACAAGAACGAATACAAGGCCACCCATACTCACTGCCTCTCTACTCAAGGCATCAGCCACCACATCGACCTTCCCGGGATGATACATAATGGTAATATCATAGTCCTTTAGCAGCTCCAATCATCTTCGCTGCCTCAAATTTAGATCCTTCTATTTCAGTAAGTGCTGAAAACTCCAATGATCTATAAATACCTCGCAAGACATACCATAGAGATAGTGCCTCCAAATCTTCAATGCATGAACGATGGTTGCCAATTCTAAATCATGAACAGGGTAGTTCTTTTCATGTGGCTTCAGCTGGCATGAAGCATAAGCAATCACTCTACCCTCCTGCACTAAGACATCCCCAATACTGATTTGAGAAGCATCACAATACATTGTATAAGAGCCTGAAGCTGAAGGAAAAACTAGAACTGGAGTTGTGGTCAAGGCAGTCTTGAGCATCTGAAAGCTCTCCTCACACTCATCTGACCACCTGAATGGAGCATCCTTCTGGGTCAATTTAGTCAAGGGCGATGCAATAGATGAGAAGCCCTCCACAAAACAACGAATATATCTGGCCAAGCTGAGAAAACTCCGAAACTCAGTAGCTAAAGATGTCTTGGGCCAAGTTTGAACTGCCTCTATCTTCTTCGGATCCACCTTAATTCACTCACCGGACACTATGTGTTCCAAGAATGCCACTGAACTAAGCCAAAACTCACAACATGTCTTGTGCATGTTCCTCCTGGCTATGTGAGTACACCAGGATATCATTAATAAATACTACAACAAATAAATCAAGATACTACTGAAATACAATATTCATTAAGTGTATAAATGTTGATGGGGCATTGGTCAGCCCAAAAGACATCACGAGAAATTCATAGTGATCATAACGGGTCCTGAATGCCGTCTTTAGAATATCCGGATCCTGAATATTCAACTGATGATACCCAGACCTCAAATCAATCTTAGAGAACACCCTCGCTCCTTGAAGCTGGTCAAATAAATCATCAATACGTGGAAAACAATACTTGTTCTTGATTGTAACTTTGTTCAACTACCTGTAGTCGATGCACATCCGTATATTACTATCTTTTTTTTCCACAAACAGAACAGGTGCACCCCAAGGCGACACACTAGGCCTAATAAACCCCTTATCAAGAAGTTTCTGAAGTTGCTCTTTTAATTCCTTTAACTCAGCTGGTGCTATACGATACGGAGGAATAGAAATGGGCTAAGTGCATGGCACCAAGTCAATACCAAAATCAATATCCCTGCCGGGTGGCATACCTGACAGGTCTACAGAAAATACATCCGGAAAGTCTTGCACTACCGGTACAGAATCAATAGTATGAGTGTCTGATCAACATCTCTCACAAAGGCCAAATATGATAAACACCCTTCCCAACCATCTGTTGAGCCTTCAAATAAGAAATTACCCTACTGGGAACATAATCTAGAGAACCTCTCAACTCGACCCTCGTCAATCCCGGTATCGCCAATGTCACAGTTGTTGCGTGACAGTCCAGAATAGCATGACTTGGAGACAACCAAACCATACCCAAGATTACATTGAAATCACCTATACCAAGCAATAAGAGATCCACTCCAGTCTCCAGCCCCCCAATAGTTACCACACATGACCGATACACACGGTCCACAATAATAGTATTGCCCACTGGCGTAGATATACAAACAAGTGAAACTAAGGACTCACGGGGCATATCCAGATAACGAGCAAAATATGATGATACATACGAATATGTAGAACTAGGGTCAAATAATATAGAAGCTTCCATATGGCACACTGAGACAATACCTGTGATCACTGCATCGGAAGAAACTATATCTGGCCTAGCAGGAATAGCATAGAATCGGGCCTGACCGCCACCTGATCGGCCTCCCCATCTTGGGCGACCCCTAGCTGACTAAGCCTCACCCCGAGCTAGCTGGGCGGGTGGTGAAGCAACTGGTGCTAAAGTCATAGTCTGACTCCTCTGCTGAGTTGAACCTCCCGTAAGGCAGGGACAATATCTCTTTATGTGACCCAAATCTCCACACACAAAACAACCCTTCTCTACAAATGTCTACAAGTACTGAGGTGGACCCCAAGAACCATAATAACTACCAGAAGAACCTGGTACAGATGATCCCTGAACTGATGGTGCACGAGATGAACTCTGAGCTAGAAGTGCACTAAGAGAAGACTGACTCGGTCGAGCATTGTATGAACCATGGCTAGTTGATGCGCCACAATGAGTTGGACGAGCCATCTGAGTGGGCCTATAAGGTTGACCCCTAGTGTGATAGAACTGTCCCCCAGAAGAAACACCACTAGAATTACCTGGACCACGAGACCTCTGGGCCTCCCTCTCCTCAAGCTCCTGAGTACGGACCATTTTTACTCGTCGAGCATTGTCAACCACCTCATCGAATTTAGCACCTGCTACATTCCCCAGAGTCATAAAAAAATGGAACTGATGGTTGAGGCCATTAATGAACCTCCTGGTCTTCTCTCTCTCATTGGGAACCAACCAAATTGCATGACGAGCCAATTATGAAAATCACATCTCATACTGAGTCACGGATAGGTCCTCCTGATGTAAATATTCGAACTGCCTGCGCAGTTCCTCTCTACGGATCTGTGGCACAAACTTCTCCAAGAATAATACGAAGAACTCATGCCAAGAAAGTGGTGCTGCACCAACTGGTTTGCTCCTCTCATAAGTCTCCCACCATCTAAAGATTGCTCTGGTCAGCTGAAAAGTAGTAAATGAGACACCACTGGTATCCAGAATACGCGATGTACAAAGCATCCGCTGGCATCAGTCCAAGAAATCCTGAGCATCCTCTGACTCAGTTCCACTGAAAGTTGGAGGATAGAGTCTCCCAAACCTCTCTAATCTCTTTTGCTTCTCGTCATTCATAATAGGACCCACCCGGGCCTAAGCAGCTGCAACCGGCTGGACTGGTAGTAGCCCCAGTGTCTGAAATCCCTGCACTACCTGCTCTGGGGTACGGGCGACGGGGGTATGAGTACCTCCCTCGTCCTGAAAAGTGGCTGGTGTGGCCTGAGCTGAAACTACTAGAGCAAGGCTAGTGCAAACAGTCAATATCTGTGCTAGAGCCTCCTAAAGGCCTGGAATCACAATAGGCATAGCTAGTGCCTGAGCTGGCCCCGCCGGCTCAACTATATCTGGAACTTGCTCCTGAGTTAGGGCAACTGGTGGTTCTACAGGTGCTGCTCTAATTGTTGTATGAGCTCCACCTTGACCTCTACCATGGTCCCGACCTCTCGTGGCCCTAACTGGCGGCACTGGTGGTTGACCCTCCAATTTGGTAGTGCGTGTGCTCACCATCTGTGAGAGAATAGAATAAGAGAAATTTAGTTTCTGAAATTAACAAATTTGCACGACAGAATACAAGAAAGTAAAATTTTCCTAAGGGATCGGCAGCCTCTCGAAGACAAGTACAAACATCTCTGTACCGATCCGCAAGACTCTACTAAACCTGCTCATGACTCGTGAGAC